>SNQJ01S0137505.1:25423-43202 GCA_010110895.2 Picea sitchensis | reverse complement strand
AGTCGATATGCAAAATTGCATTGTCCTCATTTAAGGTGAATTTGCTTTGTATCTGAAGCTGTTGCAGCATGTAGACACTGCTTGCCTTTTTTTGTAGATACGTTTCATACGACAACTCTGCCAACTCATGAAGCACATTTTGTAATAGAGGTTGCATAACCATACAGTGCACGGTTATGTTGCCCACGGTTCAGATAACACCATTGATGCAATGTCCATAAATATATGGACATTTTTCACCGCATTGCAGACAATCAATCGTATCATCACTTATCAAAGCAAAGGCAGAAGCAGGAGCATGGAATTTTTCACATACAAGCTCAAAGGGGGTTGAGTACACATTGGCTGCAACAAAAAGGCCTTCAACTTGGGAACACGAGCAAATGGATTAATACATTGAACAATATAATACACAACTGCACGCCCCCCTCACCTTTAAAAAAAAATAAAAAATTAAACAGGTGCAGAAATTTGTTGAAGGCTATTTCTATAAGCAAAGTGAGGATGATTTTATGAATGTATACGCACAACAATTGTAGAGCTAGCTAGTTTCTCCAGATCCTTTACTATATCTACTCGCAACTCTATTAAAAACGTTGTCTGGGTTGTCCGAAAGATCCTTTCTCTAGCATCCTTCTTCTTTGTTATATTTTTGAACAGCATAAGTGGAATCTTCCCTCTATACAATTGTTGTTCCATTGATGAAAACAAATTTGAATACGTATCGAACAATTGTAGCTGCAACATGGAATAGTGCAATATTTTTGTAACTTATCTAGCATACATGCAGACGCGAAAGTAAAGAAAAATATTGAATATGAAAAGCGGTACCATTTCCTTGTCGTTGTCTGAATCTCCATCCTTTATATGGATAATGTGTTGCGACCCAAATTTTATCGCCAGTGTCACAACATCCCCAATCATTTTGATTGGGTAAATATCAGTGCTCTGTGCAAGCTGGTTGATAGTCGTGTCTAGGAGGAAGCAATATTTTGAACAAATAGCAGGAATTTTTTCCACAATGCTTGCTTCGTTGAGCGAAATAATTCGATCGCAATCACCACGATCATATACTATTTTGGGAAATACATTAAAATTTGTAATGGATATCCCATTACACAGAAATATCTTTTCTGCATGTTTCTAGACAAGTTGTGGAGGAACAGTCAGTGTCACTATCATCTTGGCATCCTTCTCTTTCATATCAGCACACATAATGGATCTACTTTTGTTTGCCTTGTCCAAGTAGGTGGTATAGACAACCATTATGTCCTCGATGAACACCTGTCCAATTTGGCAGTTGTTCAAGCCCTCTATTGACAGTACTTTGGATGTCACAACTCTAGACCAGATGACATTTTTTTAACAGGAAAACTAATGTGAATGGTAGTGTGTTAGAAGTACACACATAGTTTTGATGAACTATGGAGCCACAGTTTCGCAACCACACCTCTTAGTCTGCAGAACATGCAGCATGTTCGACGTCTCACTTATACTTGTTAATACTTCTTGCAAGGTGCAAACCATGTATTGCAGATGGCATCAACATATCCGCCATGCTATAGATCAATATATAGCCTAGTAAATTTGTTTAGTAAACATAGTATCAATAGAGTGTATGCATCTTTACCTTTGGCCTTGTCAGTCTACCGATGTCTGGGATTACTGACTGCTCATGGTCATGTCACTAGTCCAAATTTTTCTGATACAAGAATGTGCATATGAACATCAGGACTAAACGAATATATGCATTGTATATTGTCCATGGGAAGGACCAAATAACCGTAAAACTATATGCATCTTAATTTTTTAACTCGAGAAATGTTTAACAATAAACAGGGCATGACCGCGGGCCACCATGTCCAATCTGTATATCACGGACCCCCAGAACCCAGGGGAGAAGTCTTCAACCTGCCAACCTAGCACCCGCAATCGAGAAAGTGGGTAACTATGGAATAAGGTAGAAGCAGGACCAGATATGTCAATCCGTTAGTCCGCCAACTGGCGCACGAAGGAATTTTTGGAAACCACACTAAGCAGATGAATTAGAAAACAAAAGGGATAATAGAAAATGGAAAAACTAGAAATAGAGAGCGCAGAAAGGCCCATTACTGCGAAGTCATCGTTTTCAAGTCTAATACTATATGCTCCTACTCGATTTGTATATTTGATTTACCGACACACTTGGTATACCTTTTAGAAGATTGTACCACAAAACCCTCTGCTCCTGCACAGAAGAATTCATCTCCCTATCCAAGAAACCTGTTTTTTCCAAGGCAACAACGTCGAAGATGCAATCGACACAAAGGCAAGTTTGTATGAAAACAAACACCTAAAAGAAAAAGAAACAAGTCTATTTTCCCGCCAAATGAAAACAAACACCTGCAAAGAAAAAGAAACAAGTCTATTTTCCCGCCAAAGAGTCCTTCATCCTATCCAGCCATTCTGTTTGTTTAAATGCAGTAATGTAGCACAAACACAACGGACATGACCTAGTTTAGTATGCAAGAACGTATGTAACCAAGATAACTTACCATGTAGGAAGGCACAAAACTAGCTTAACACATATACAGACCATAAATGAAATACAAAACAACGCAATATGAAACAACAGTATAAGCATGCACCTTTCTATATCATCTTCAGTCGATGCACTCAACACTCCCTCCTTTTCTCCAGCTACTCTGTTTGTTTCAATGTGGGAACCCACAAAATTTAATGAACATCAATGGAAGCTGGTATTCACTGGAGAATAAACAATATGTACATACAACAAAACTGACTAAACAAAGAGTCTACAAAGGCAGAAACATGAACCTTTCCGCTTCTCTATCCATGGCTGTAAACATGTAGATTTTTTTTCAAATAAAATTATTTATTTAAAGAGGTCAAATTCTTCTTTGATTGATTATTTTTCTAAATTTTTAGCTAATCTTACCAATGAAAATGCTTAAAACAAAATTTCGTTTTCAAAAAATCACATAAAACTATAACCTTCTATAAAAGTTATCGATAACTACTTATTTTTTACTACCAAATGGGACAAAACATTTCTTGTATGATATGTATAATCTCTTGAACTAATCTATTTTCGGTGAGTGGGCACTTTCATTTTCATTCATTTAATTTCCCTTATGGTCAATAGCATATTTATACATAATGAAATGTTTCAAAATTATAATACATTTTAATTTTAGAAAATTTAATCATATTTAACTAAGGTTTTGTATGGAATAATTCTAGGGATTTGAATTTTTGGTGATGTGAATAACTTTGTGGTTTTGAGTGGAATAATTTTGTGGTTTTGAATTCTCTAATCTCTGAACTCTAAGGTTTTGTGAACTCTGCGGTGATGCAAATCTCTATTTGAATTCTATGATCTTTATGAATTTTGTGGTAATATGAGCACTCCACTTCCAAAACTTCATCCTGTCAGGGGAGGGCCCCCAAAGTCATCCTGAAAAGTCTTTATGAATATATAGAATCATTAAAAAAAAAAGGAGAGAAGAAAGAGGTGCAAAACTCCAAATAGAGTTAGAATAATTAGAAAAAAGGGGTGAAGAAAGAGACCTAAAACTTCAAATGGAATTAGAGGCAATGCTTGATAATAAAAAAATAGACTCTTCGAAGATACAAAACATAGATAGAGGATAGATTGGTAGGGTTCAAGAGTCAATTGTAGATAATGGAAGCTAGAATACAAGAAATGAAAAAATAAAAACAATCAACCCAAGAAGGAGAGGTTGAAGAAAACTACAACTTGAGAGATAGGATTAAAGAGCTAGAAGAAAAACTAACCAACAAGTTAGCCCTAATTAGTATCGAAAACAAATTGGAAACCAAACCCATTAAAGAGGAAATGAATAAGCAAATATAATTGGATCACGAGCATAATAAAAGAGCCTTGAACCTCATAATTTTTGGTATAAAAGAACAACAAGAGGAGGATACTCTAGCAATAGTAAAAGAACTAAAAAATAAATCACAAATTGAAGCAACCTACCTCATAGAAGCAAAAAGGATAAGAAAAATAATTGAACATAAATATAGGTTGATCCGTCTCAAAGTAAGATGTACTGACCATAAATATAGCATACTTAGTAAATATCTGAGCTTAAAAGGGCCATGAATATTGATAAATGAAGACCTCATTCCCGAAGACCGAGCCGAATTAAGGAAGGAAGTTCAAAAGGTAAAAGAAGCCAGGAAGGAAGGAAAATGGGAAATAATTAGAAATAAAAAGTTTATTGTTAGGGACAGAGACAAGAAGGATAAAATAAATAAGATTTTGGGACACTCGGGATCCTTTTTTGAAATTGTCGTGGCTTTCCCTAGTGCAAAGGTCCTAGTCTAAATTGGATCCCGAGTAATATTGATAGTATTTGTCTAGTTGAAACATGGCCTAAGCATGAAGAGTCTAAGGTCCCTAGCATAGAAGGATTTGTCTTGTGATTAGCATGGAAAAAAAATTCATATTGTAGAGGGATAGGAGGCATAGTTTGTTATATTAGAAAGAGCATTTCTCCTCACATTCAACTTCATAAGATCGACCCTCTCAATCAATACATTTGGATAGAAATTTCAGACATTAATGCTAAGAAGATGTATATAACAATTTTCTATTTTGCACCTATTAATTTTACTTTTTATAAGAAAACAATCTAGATAGAAATTATCCATATAATACTTTAGAACACGATATTTACAGTTTGAGAAATGAAGGTAATATCCTCTTTAGAGGAGACTTTAATATTAGACTGGAATTCCTACCTAAAAATTCATTACGAGTTCCCTAATGCCACAAACACCATTCCTATTGTTCCTACAAAGGATGAAGTTTTTTCTTTGACATAGAGTTCAGGGTTAATTGGCTTGCAAATGGGAAAGATAAGGACATTTAAGGCTACCAAGCTATAATTTTTAAAATCAGAGGGCCTATCCTCATCCCTCACATACATAAGATGTTCAATTAAGCAGTCAAGAAGGGCTTCCCTAAACCCTAGACACAAAGCCTAAATGTACCTATTTTTAAAAATGGGGATAGAAACATTCTCTCTAATTACAAGGCCATTATGATTAGCCCAATTTCATCCAAGCTATACATAATTATTTTGGAAAATAAATTAGCCTTTGACTAGAAAGTCACAATAAAAGAGCTAAATTCCAGGACGGATTTAAGAGATATCATTCAATTATGGACCATCTTGTTACCCTTAGGATCATTGCAGAGGAGTTCCACAATACTAAGGCCAATCTTTTGTCTTGTTTTGTTGAATTTAGAAAATATTTTGACACAATTCCGAGGAAAAACCTTTGGGATAGGTTGGAAGAGATAAAAGTGCCTTTCAAGTTGAGGGTTGTTTCTATAAGGTTGTATGAGAATGTTATTTCCAATTTTAACAACACTGAGGGCTGGTCGAAATAAATTAACTGCAATATTGGAGTCAAGCAAGGTTGTCCCTTGTCCCATACCCTTTTTTGCATATACTTTGACCAGTTAGAAGAGTGTTTGGAAGAAGCAGGTTGTGTTGACCCAACTCTCACTAGTATAGTCATCAATATTCTTCTTTATGTTAATGATATTGTTCTTATTGATGATTCCCCATGATATTGGAGAGAAGTTAAGAATCCTCAAGGTTTTTTGCTCCAATATGGGTATGAATGTTAATACTAACAAAACAAAAGTCATGATCATTAAATCCAATAAGATCACATATGATACTTTCATATATGACAACAACAACTTTGAGGAAGTGACTTCATACAAATATCTTGGAATCTGAATTCACCACAAGCTCAACTGGAGTTATAGCATTCAGAAAATGATAAATGGAGGATGGAAATATTATTATGGGCTTCAAAACAGTGGTAAATCAGTTGATCTTTGGATATGGAATAAGAAAAAACTCCTCTTTGAGGCTCTTGTTACTCCTGTTATTCTATATGGATGTGAAGTTTGGGGATGCAATATCTCTCGAGAACCATGGAGAAACATAGAGCAAATCCCAAAGAATTTTATAACCTATAATCTCAAAATTAAAGGAAATACACCCTATCCTATCCTATCCTCCTCTTAGAGGAAGTCCTTTTCCCCATTGAGAGCATGGCTATGAATAGATACCTAATGTATAAGAATAAGTTCAACAACATGGAAGACAAGAGACTTCCTAAAATTGCTTCAAACTCCAGCCATAACCACCTTCAACTCAAGTGGGGATGGCATAAATATGCCCAGTCTTGGCTAAGCCATTGGGGAATCATGGAAGATACCATTTTTCATAATAAGGGTACTATTAAAAATATTATTAAATCAAAATTTAAGGTGAAAACACATTTGATAAAGAGTCAGAAGAAAAAATAAAATGAAGGTATTATAAGGAGGTAATAAGCATTGCTAAAATAATAATAAAAAAATAAGCATTGCTAAAATAAGAACAAATTCTCATGAGCTCCATAGTGAAACCGGGCGTTGGTCAATTCCTAAAATGCTATGGGATGAAAGAGTGTGTCACATTTGTGACACTAAGAGGGTTGAAGATGAAAATCACTTTCTCTTATATTGTCCAGCCTATACCAAGATTAGATCCCAATTTAAAAATATTTGTCACACTACCATCCTTCCTAACCTTTTAACTCAACAAAACTATGGTGATCTTAGAAAGCTTCTATTAATGTTTTTCGAGCACAAAACAAAATTCTAAATAACTGCAAGTAATTTGTTACCTTCTTAAGGTATGATAGACCAATTCAGTCTCAATGGATGTTAATCATCATCATCGTCATCATAATGATTATTACTATATTCTACTAAAATTTATCTCTTAACAATATCAATATATTTAAGAACATGAATTTTTCATTAAACATAATTTTCAAAATAATTATTTAATAAAACTATATCAGTTATAAAAAAAAATCACATTTCACTTATATTTTCAAAGCATAGCATAAAGTGATATGGGTTGGAAGATCACGTCATATTATTATTTTTTAACTGAAACGGATATGGTGTTTATTAATAGAGAGAAAGAAGGGCCATTGCCAAGGCAACCCCATGTACAAAACAGATTTCAAGCTGCAGCTGCAAAAGATTTACAACAATATCAGTGAGTTTGAAGGTAGCTTTCGTTGTTGACAATAAGCAATCCTTTCATAAGGGAGTTGCCTTTGTTCGCCATCATATCAGCTTCGCTATTTGACTTTCTTAAAATGTGGTAAAACTTGCAAGAATTGAAGTCTAGAAGGACTCTCTTCAACCTGTCTAGGATTTTGTTTAGGATTGCATTGCTGAACTGAGTCTCCCTAATAAGATTTCTTATTATTACCTCTGAGTCTCCAAAAACTTGAAGATCTTTGACTCCTTTTTCTCTGGCGAGAAGGCAAGCTTTGGTAAGCCCTAGCAACTCTGCTTGATTGTTGGATTTCTGCTCTAAACCCCAGCAAAAACAATCTTTTGTAGACCCGTCCGGGGGATAGATGACCCCCCCAGCACCTGCTGCGCCGGGGTTTCCTTTAGACGACCCGTCAAAGAAAATTGTTGTTAAATTTTTAGTTCTCCACCAAACCTGGAATTTGTTATCATCATCTCTTATTTGCCATTCCAGTTTGGCTGATTTTGGGGAAGGGAAATGCTTACTCGGTACTAGAACAAGAGGGCCTAGCCACCTCTTTTCTTCCGGATGTAACAAGGGGTCCTCTTTATCATACTGTTGTTGAGCCGCTTCCAAAAAGAAATATTTAGCTTTGGCCGCTACTTGCAACGCAGAATTTCGCTCCTCTTTGAATATCAATTGATTGCGAGTCAACCAAAGATGCCAGCAAACATATTTGGGGATCGTTGTCCATATTTTGCTCCAGAAGGATTTGGGGGGGATGCACTAAGGGTAGATTAGACTCCAAACGGCAAAAATATCCGCTACCGAATTCTATGAAGGAATTGTTATCTGAAAATCCTGAAGGAAGAGACCCCAAACCTCCTTAGCAAAAATGCAGTCCATGAACAGGTGTTGGGCTAACTTTGAATTATTGTTGCATAACACGCATCTGTGTGGCACCACTATATTCCTTTTCTCCAAATTATCTCCCGTGAGAAGTTTATTGTGCATCAAGGTCCAGAAGAAGAAGTTCAATTTTGGAATAGTTGCTTGATCCCAGACTCTTTTCCAGAAAGCCGGAGTTTGGTTGCTGATTTTTGCAGCCTGAAGTGCTCTATATCCTGCCGCAGTGGTATATCTTCCTATCTAGCCCCATCCCCATATGTCTTTCATGGTTCTATTGACAGGGGCAGCTTCCGCGAGCAGATCTTCTAGAGCGGATTGGTGCTGAGATAAGCGAGGGGGGACTCCGTGGAAGTCCCAACCTGCCCAGTCTCCACGCTGATCCCATTTAGAGAGATCAAAAAGTTTGATAACTCCTGCTCTCTCCAACCATTCTCTGAGGTCTGTAATATCAGCGTTGTCTACCAGGGGTTGCCTCCCCATGATGTTGTCCTACCACATTAAAGTGCGTTTGCAGTTGCCAGGGATTCTGTACAACAAGTTTTTAAAAAATTTGTTGCTCTTGCAACACAATTTCCAAACCTGTGTGCATTTTACAGAGCTATCGCTATGGAGATTGCTGAGAGAGTTATTAACCCCATATTTTTCATGCAGAGTGGAGCTCACCGGATGCTCGGGTTCATCAATCAACTTCCACAGGATCTTACCTCCAAGAGTTAAATTGGCAAGGGAAGGGTCCTTGATTTGCAATCCTCCCTCTGCCGTGGGTTTTTTAACCACCTCCCAATTCACCAAATGAAACTTGTTGTCGTTACCCTTCCCTCCCTGCCACAAGAAGTCTCTGAGTAGCTTCGATATCTTCTCCGTCACAGATCGGGGAGCTAAGAGGAACGTTGCCTGGTAAATAGGGAGCGTCGACAAGACGGATTTAATGAGAGTGACTTTGCCGCCCTTTGTTAACCAAAATCCTCCCCACACAGCGATTTTGGTTTTGATCTTGGAAATGATGTCGCTCCATAGCACTCTTTTATTGCCTCCTGAGATGATAGGGAGCCCAAGGTATTTGATCCTGCCCCAATTTTCGTGGCCTTTGAACCCAAGGATGGCGGCGATACCAGAAAGTTCAGTCTAACTTAAATTCCAACTGTACACTTCGCTTTTGTTTTCATTGACTAGAGCTCCCGAGGATCTACAATAACTTCTGAGGACTGAATCGAAAGCCTTAGCGATTCTAGTGGAGGCGCCCCCGATTAAAAGCGAATCATTAGTGAAAAGCGAATGGTTTACAGGTTCAACTCCGGCAGATGAATTGAGGCCCGAAATATTACCAGTGATCTGTTCAGCGAGGAGCTTTCTACTGAGGGAGTCCGCCATAATTATATACAGGAATGGGGACAGAGGGCATCCCTGCCTGATGCCTCTCTGAGACTGGAAGAAGCTAGTTGGAAGGTCGTTAACTAAGGGGGCGATCCAAGGTTTATCAATGCAAGCCTTGATAATCTGGACAAAGTGGGGTGAAAAACCGAAAGAGAGAAGGACTCTGCACAGGAATGAGTGGTTGACTCTGTCAAACGCATTCGCCATGTCCAATTTTATCAGCATTCCTTTCTCGTTCCGTTGTATGCTTGTGTGAACAATATCCTGCACTTGAATTACGTTGTCCTGTATATGCCTGCCTTCCACAAATCTGCCTTGAAATTTGGTGATCAAATTTTTAAGCAACGGCTTGATCCGATTCACTAGGAGTTTTGCCAGGATTTTATACGAAGCATTACACAACGAAATTGGCCTGTATCTTGTAAATGTTTCAGGATTAGAGACTTTAGGGATTAATGCCAAGTAAGTGGAATTGGTTCCTCCACCGACCTTCGCCTTTTTCATGCACCCGCTAATCATTTTAAGAATGTCGTCTTTTATAATGTGCCAGCAGGATTTATAAAAGTGAATTGTAAATCCATCAGGCCCGGGAGCCTTGTCTGCCTCCATGGACCAAATAACGTTGCTAATTTATTCCTCTGTAGTAGGCTAACAGAGTGATTCATTGTTTTCTAGACTGATGAGGGATGGTATGTTGGAGAGGAGATCGACATCTTCCTCATCATTACTTTGAATGTCTTCTCGGTATAAGTTCCTGAAGTGGGATTCTGCGGCAGCTTTGACTTGATTGAACCCTTTGCAAACTTGGCCATCCTCTGTTTTTATTTCTGCTATGTGATTCCTGGACATTCTAGCTCTGTATTGCCAATGAAAATAGGAGGTGTTCCTGTCTCCAGCCTTCAGCCAGAGACTTCTATATTTAAGTCTCCAGTATTCTTCCTCCCTTCGAAAGGATTGGTGAGTGGAACGTTGAGCTTTAATTTCTTTTTCCAGCAACTCTATTGTGATATCTTTGCTTTCCATAGTTGTTTGCAAGATTTGCAATGACTGCACTGCTACTTTTCTTTGATCGGTGGGGGAAGGGGCTGGGTTCTTTATCCAATCCTTCAGGGCATGTTTAGTGACTTTCAACTTTTTCTCCCATACATAGCTTGAGGATCCCGAGAAGGACTTAGCCCATGCTGATTTTACTGTCTTGAAGAAATCATCTCTCTCAATCCATAAAGGGCTGAAACAAAATGGAATAGGGCCCAAATCTTCTTCTTCTTCCACTAGGAGTTGTATTGGTTTATGATATGAAGTGAGTTTGGGCAGGATTTTGGTAGTGATGATCTTTTTGTTCATCATAATGGAACTTTGCACCAGAAAGTGATCTAATCGGGCAGAGATATGATCTGGACCCACCCTGTTGTTGGTCCAAGTGTAAATGCCTTGAATGGGATTGAAATCTAAAAGATCCCAGACCTGCATGATTTCCTCTACCTTAACCAGCATGGGGTCTGTGTTGTTGGAGCCTCCCCTCTTCTCTTTGGCTTTTATTACTATGTTAAGGTCCCCAGCTATGATAATATTGTTGGGAGAGGTCTCCTCTAAATAGGATGAGAGAGTGTTCCAGCATTCTCTTTTTTCAGCATAGGAAACTGGTACATAAAGATTGAAAAGAGAGATGGATAGTTTACTTACTTTGTGCTTTAGTTCCATGAAGATCCAATGCTGAGTTTTAGAATGCTTGTTCAAGTGGAAGGTGTCTTCGTTCCAAAGATTTGCCAACCCTCCGGAGGTTCCCCTTGCGCTTACTACTTTACCTATTCTTTTGTTCCACTTAGTTCTACTGATCTCTAGAAGGGCCTCCCCTTCTATTTTGGTCTCCTGGAGCATGAGAATATCTGAGGGGTCTACTTTCAATAAGTCCTTGACTGCTTCTATTTTAGTGGGGTTCCCCAAACCTCTGCAATTCCACGAGACCATTTTCATTTTTTACTTGAGGGGGGGGAGGATTGGGACCTCCCTTGGAAGGCCTTGGTCTGGTATTTCGGCCAATGGACATTTCTATTGTGGGCTGACTACCTTGTGTTTTGTGCCTTTCTGCATCCTCCTCCCTCTTTTCCTTGCGGGCTCGAAGGTTTCATCCTCTGAGGAGCCTGAGCTTTCCTCTGTTGTTTTCTTGGCGATTTCTGCGTATGAAGGGTTAGAGGGGCTACCCTGAATGCTTTCAGTATGAAGTGCTTCCCCTCCCCCTTTGTTTAAAGGTGTTACTTCTGCCTGATCTTCATTCTCCTTGATTATATTTGTTTGCTTGTTCTGGGCGTTTGCTGTCCCCTTTGGGTTAGCATCCGTTTCTAATCCATTTCTGTCGCTGCTGGGACCTCCGATCAAATGGGATTTACCTTTACCTTTTTTTGTGTTTGCATTTTTCTGAACTAGAGTCCATGACTCCCCATTATTTTTGTCTACTTGTTCCTCGGCTTTCTTCTTGCAATGCTTTGCAAAATGTCCATGCCCGTGACAGTGTCTGCATTTAAATGGTAATTGCTCATAATCCAGCTCCTGAACATGCGTCCACCTAGCTACGGTGAGGTTGATTGCTTCTGGAAGACCCTCTTCTAAATCCACTTCTACACAGATGCGAGCACAGGAGTACTGATCCTTTCTTGTTGCTTGGTCTATGTATTTTCCCAGCGCGTTACCAATAATCTGAAAGGATTTTTGATTCCAGCAATGGAGAGGAAGGTGAGGGAGCCTGACCCACACCGGAAAAGAAGATGGTACGTCTTGAGTGGGATCGAAATCGGGAGTCCTCTTGTTTAGGTAAAGTCCTTGAGGACCCATAAAGAATGGCCCATTCCTGAAAACTAAGCCCCTGTCTTCCGGGTTCTCGAAGACGAATACGAAAAAACCCTTTCCTACGAAGTAACTTTTGACTCCCTCTTTGATCAGAGGCCTCCAATTTCTTTGATTCCACTCTTCCACTGATTTAGGGGAGGACCAGAGGCCCATAAATTGTCATATGAGTCCTCTCTCGGCCAGATTCAGAGATGCTTTACAAGTTTCTTCTATAGGCAGATCCACCATAGGGATCGAATCCATTTTCCTTACAAACTTTTGTTGGATCGCTGAGGGCGGGCGCTTTGGACCAGCTGCAACCATATTTCTGAAAGCGAGGACCTCGGGGGGCGGGTCGGGGTCCCCGGGAGCCTCCATGGACGCAGTGGGCGCTGCAAATTGAATGAGCGGGCTCAAAGTTTTCAGAGGCGTGCTGGGGCGGCCTCCATAAGACACTCCTGGACTTTCGACCCACGCTCGAGCGGAAGAACACGATACGTGGGGGTCACGTGCTATAATTTTTCCGCTGGAGCTTCAACGGAAAGCTTGGAAAACCTACCTAAGATCACGTCATATTATTGACTAGTGTAAATATATCTTAATTATTGATATACCATAATTTAAAAGGGTTGCAAACCTTTCCTCATTTTTTTAATCTAAAAAAAAATCAACTTAAGGGACTTGATCCCTCTCAATATGGAGTTAAGATGGATCTAAATTGGCTCTTAATAGATGTGTGTGTCAATTGCACATCTACCTCGTGAGTAACACCATTGAAATGTTTTAACCATAATAATTCTCTCTTTTGTTATTCATATTTTGAAATAAGAAATCTCTCTAGAGATAAAGTTGGTATAAAACTATTTTACTTATGGTGGACATTAAAATATTGTATTTATGGATAACATTGAAATATTTTTTTGTTATTAATTTTTTTTTAATTCCATTGATTAACTTCATGTTGAACACATTATTTACTAAATATATCTTTAAATTTTAATATAAATATCTAGTTCTATGTTTACCCTAATTTATATCATTCACCCTTCAATTCTAATCTCCTCATTATTAAAATTATTAAAATATATATTTACCCTAATTTATTGTATATCATTCCCCCTTCAACTCTAACCTCTTCATTATTAAAATTATTAGAATCCTCATTATTAAAATTATTAGAATGTATGAATGAAAAAGCCTTAGTACTTTCCTTACAAAGCACCACCTCAACCATGGCCACCCACACATTTTTATTTTGAAAATAAAAGCATCCATTTCTAACTTATTATGACATATATCTAAGACCAACTTACTCATATTTTTTTTTTAAATTAAATAAAGAAAAATATGTAACAATAAAGTAAAAGAAGTCTAAATAAACAAAGAAAAATATGTGGCAAAAAAGTAAGAGAAGTCATTCAATTTTTGTTTGCCACTTTATCTTAATTCTATAATGTTAACAAGGTTGTGTGGCAGCGCAGTCCCTGCCAACGAGCTTAGAAAGCAAATTGTGGAAAATGGGGTCGAATTGTAAATGAAACGAAGTGTTTGGTGCAAAATGTATATCAGGGAAAAGTTGTGTGTAACATGTATATCACGGAAGATGGGGCAAAAGTAAATGATGGTTGGCAGGCAGAGCAACATCTAATTTTTGAAAGTATATAGGAAACCTAATTTTTTTGAAAGTATAAAAGAAAGTAAAGAATTTTTTGACTATGCAAGACTAAATATGGAAATGTAAATGCCTTTTCCATATGGACGGGTGAAAGATAAAAATATATGATGACATAAAATTAATAGGAGATAAGAAATATAAAAATTTAAATGCATTTGTGAACATGGGGTATAAGTAAATGACGCTTGCATTGTTGAACGCCATTTATTTTAAAATATATAAAAAAAGAAATGCATGTAACATATAAAAGAGAAAATGCAATTGCCATATAGACTGTTGAAGGATAAAAATAAAAGTCTAACATATTAAAAAATAAATGCATTTGTTATACAGAGTGTTGAAAGATAAGAATAAAGTCGGTAACATATAAAAATTTAAATGCATTTTTATTTGAAATCTGTCAAAAAATAAAAGTTTGTTACATACCAGTGCAAATTTTGAAATATACAAAAAAATTAAAGTCTGTTACATATAAACCGGAATTTCAATGCGTTTGTCATGTAGACTGGGATTGGGGCTCCCGTGGACCATTAAATAAATATGTACAAGAAACAAGATTGTGAAAAGAAGATAGAGTGCAATAGCTGCAAAAGAAAATAAATGGAAAGGTATACGTGTTTTCTTATACATCTTTATTTAAGAAAGTGGAATAACTAGGTTGAGAAAGAAAGAAAATGCAATGAGTAAACTTACAGTGAGGGTACATATGAGGGCTTTTGCTATTTGATTGCGGCTGTTGTTTCATTGATGTCGGCGAGGACTGCAGTTTCAAGGATGTTCTCCACAGCTACTGGAATGATGGAAACTGCTTGTTGTCTTTCATCGGCGGCCTGTTTCAATTGCCTTTCGAGCCATTCTTCATTGTAGCCTCTCATTGGGGCGACGTTGATATCATTCCGGATTTTGAAGTTGAAAAGATCGTTTTCTAGTTCCTGGAAGTTGATAGAAAGATTAGAGAGAGCCTAATGAGTTTCATCATTCTGTACTGCATATCTGACTAGTCAGTCATGGCTGTGAGCTTGATCAAATTGAAGGATGTTGTAAAACTTTTCCAGAGACAAGGTCTTCAACATAGCAACATGTTTATCGAACTCTTGTATGGTTAAGGGCAAGGAGTTTTTGATTAAGAGGGGGTCTTGGAAGTCGTTGGTTTTCCTGGCTAAGTCTATATTTGAAATCTTTGTAAATAATTTATCTTTCTTCGATATGGCTTGTTCACATGACTGAACAATGAGACGCAGGTTATTTACTTTTTCTTTCCAACATGCATTCAATTTCCCGATCCGGTTTTTGGATGGAAGATATTCTTCTCTTCTTTTTGTTTCTATCATATTGTTGACAATCTTGCCAAAAGGGATGACTGTTGTTAAAAAGAAATTTTCTTCATCTTTCAATTCAGCGTGCAAAATCTTGAGCAAGCTATGTGCCCTGGTTCCAATGGAAGCGATGATTTGTGATCTTTTCCACACCTCAGTAACCAGTTCCATTCTTTTTTTGATGTTGTTCTCCACATATCCTTTACAGGATGCGATCAGGGTGGAGGATGCTTTTACATTGGGTGCAGCGGTGCCAGGCATGGCTATTACCAAAGGATCAACAAGCAATGGCATAGGAAAGAAAGTGTCTTCCAATTCCTTAACTCAGTCCTTCAATCTAGCATTCTAGCTCTCGATGTGTCCAATGGAATCATGAAGTGCTTCTCCGGTCGTGGTGTGAAGTTGACAGATTTGGGAGGGCCGCATGTTGGCAACGTCAACCTATGAACAAGATTTGCCTTTGATATTTTTAACATTTTTTTTCTCAAATATCAATTTTTTGTTCCAGCTATCAAAAACAACACTCTAGAACATGAAGGATATGTCCATTGGATGGATATGGGGAATGGAATATTTGGGCTGATCAAGCAAGGGGAACATGGCATCCAGATCAGTGTCAACTTCCATGTTCTCACTCTGAATTTTCGGCTCTTCCACCTGCCCCACATTTATTTTTCTCTTCTTCTCTATTCGAAACTTGTGAGAACTATCAATTTTAGAGTGAGGAGGGTCGTTATCTCCTCCTCCATTTGAAGAACTATGGGTTTCTTTGTTGTTGTGATGGGCCGTTGGAGAGATGCTCCGGGATGTCGTACGTTTTGGAGTGGTATTTGTGGATTGCACACTCTTGTCACTGGGGTATTTCCCCTATTGCGTGTACAATTTAGTGCAGCTTTGCACTGTCTCTACGCCACCAGCATCAAAGGCAGGATCGTCACTGTCTCTATTTTTGGGCAAGTGTTTATTTACAAAACAATCATTGAGGCCAAGTGATTGTAAATGTAACTATCTAAAAATATCATAGGGGTCGAATCCTCCTATGTCTTCAACATATCTGAGGTTGGAGATGCTGAAATGTGCTGCAAAATCATCAATTTTGTTGACGTTTTTCAACACGAACTCCCCTATTTTCCAAGGCAAAGGAATGAATTGTTTTTTTTTCTTCCCTTGGAACAGATGGAACTAGTAGTTGTATTGACGTGCTACTTCTGAAATAAAAATTATTTCCGTGATGTGACATGGAAGGAGAGCAAGTTGTTCCGTGGAGCCAAAAATTCTTATGACAGTGTAATTATCCAAATGTTGGAGTGTCCCCTTTTTGTCCAAAAAACTAGTTTCATGTTTAGATATGCAGGGAGCATCTTCTCCTAATAAAAAAACTTTGAAAACAGACAGGAAGCCATTAAAAACCTCATAAAAATAGTGGGAAGCCTTGTGTTTCCATAAGGCCTGGTACTAGAACGTTACTAGGTGGAATTCACAGTTGACATTCTTGGACAGAGACAGTTGCAGAAATCAACAGGAATGTGTTTTTTCAAAAACCAAATAGGATGACATATAAAATTTATTTTCCCTTCTGTAGCTTGACAATTGGGAAGAGATTTCATAGGAAATTAACCTGCCCCAATAAAAAATGGCTTGTTCGTTGAATTTAAAGTACAAAATATAAAGAGCCATGCAGGAAACAATATATGTGGACTCTTGTCCCGTTATTCTTGTAAACAGCCAAGCATTTTCACGAAATGGATTTTTAAATGAACTAACCTACATGTTCGTAATATCTTTAGGAACTAGATTCGGGTTTTCCAAAAAAAGGGGCAAGAGGTCCAATCTGTTATTATGCTTTGCTAGGAACTGTTTTCAATCTTCTCCTTTGAACATCAATGTTGGCTCGGGCAATTTCAGAATTTGGCGAAAGACCTGAGGCGACAAATAAACAGAAGAGCGGTCGTGCAGTGGAATAATTCTTTTCTCTGCAATAAATTTATCTGCACACCAAGAGACCAAGTCCTTACAGTCAAAAACCTCAGGGACACAGCCTGCATGAGAAATCCTGGAGGCCCAAATTACTTGGTTCTCTGCGACAAAGTTTGAGTAATAAGAAAATTCCCTGGACCAGTGGAAGTTCTAGTTCTCACGCCCGAATATGTTCACTGTATCTCCACAGAACTGGTGCCGAGTTGATGTCATAGGTTTATGAGAAGGTTGATTTGCTGCAGCTGATGGTTTAAATGAACAGTTAGAGCGAATAATGAAACTTTTTGCTAAATCTTGGTTAAATGCTTATGAATGGGAAAGCTCCTCGAGCCTTTCGTTGATTAATGACAATCTGTATTGGTGGTGCATGATGAACTGTTAGAAGTTAAGTTTATTTATTGTATATTTAGAAATGTGAAGGTGGCAGGTATGACGAAGAGAAATTAAAGAATGGAGGTTTCATGAACGTGTGAAGGCCATGTCGTGTGAACGGGATTTCATGATTTTGAAATGAACACTCGAAAGGGATAATATAATCCCCCCACAAATTTTTGTTTAATGCGCATCAAATTTTGGTTTAATGCGCATGAATACGAGATGTCCTTGAGCCTTTC
>SNQJ01S0137505.1:8118-25413 GCA_010110895.2 Picea sitchensis | reverse complement strand
AGAGAGAGAGAGAGAGAGAGAGAGATAACATTTTATTTTGTTTTATTATAGAGAAGTGTGAAGGTGACGAAGATGGCGGAGAGCAAGGAAAGAATGGAAAGCTCTGAAAAGCGGTTGAACGGGATTCAAAAAAGGGTTACGGGAATAGTCACGATAGTTGAGTGTTGCAAGGTGAAATTTCATGTTTCAGAATTTTTGGGTGCAAAATGTGTAAAACGGAAGAGATCATGATGGGGCAGTTCAGCCTCCAGTTTGTATATTTGTAGAATTCTGGCAAAGTGGCTAAGTATGGAATATGGAAATTGCTAATTGCATGCATAGCAATAAGATCTTATATATAATTTCCAACTGCTAATTGCAAAGGGGCACGGGCACATGAAACAACCACTACGAACTGAATATATCTTAAACCCGCCAAAGTGATGATTCCCCAAAGAAATTTGAACAAATGGCGAAATGTAGAAAGCGGACTGACAGGCTTCAAAATGGGGTGACAATTGTTCCACTAAATATGCGAGGACCCAACGGTTAAATTGTATTTCTTGAAAGTTTTCAGTGCAAAAATGTGCACCACGAAAAAGGGCATGATAGGTGGACCGTAATACAGAAAAGTGTACGATCTAACAACAGTTGCAAATTTGTATATCTGTCAATTTGTATATGGAGGAGCTACAAATGTTGTTTGGAGTTCATGGAAAAGTAGAAGTGCAATGTTGACCAGACCACCGCGCAAGTCCACCTGTCAATTTGTATATGGCAGAACTCTGGGTGCCAATTGTGGGACAAGGAAAAATAGAGGGTCAGTTTAAAGAGAGGGGAAGAGATCATTGTAAACGTGTGAATCTGTGAAGCTGCGGAGAAATGCATTCTCGGGAAAATAAACGATTAAGTAACCAGGAAGAGAAAATAGAGGGAATAAAAGAGTGGGAAAATAGAAAGGCAGAAGGCAGTTTTCGTAAGCGCGAATTGGTTTCAAAGAAGCCCCATTGTTGCAAAACCATTATCTACTAATTGTTAGCAAATGTGTTGTTGAAAACTACATTTGATTGCAACCTATGTGTACAACTATGTTCTTGATACATTATTCCATGACTGTAACATATCAACTTAGCTACTAAACTTGCTTTTGTACTAGTTGCCAGCAAATGCTTTATTGAAGATTAGATTTTATTGGAAGGTGTGGGTGTAACTATGTTCTTGATACATTCTTCCATTAGTGAAACATATTAACTCAAGTATTAAACTTTTTTCATTATGGGTTGTTAGCATTAAAACTTAATAATTGCATGTCTAGAAACAAGAATAATGATTTTGCTGCAACATTGTGCATTGGTATTAGTAAACACAAGATCAAAGAAGAATGAGAGCACTGAAGAATGGCAATTAGAACATGCGTTAAACCCAGAAAAGAGGCAGCAACGAAGAGTCCAAGGCAAAAAAAATTAATAGCAAATCCATTTAAAAAAATAAGAAAAACACCAAGTACTGCACATCTATGCTTAGAAATTGGACCGAGTTCTTTGGGCCAAAACATTGAAGGTATCTGCGACAAACAGAGGCATGGGTTCCACAGTGTGCAAGATCCTTGGAGTTTTCTCCTCGATGAATCATCCTTTGCTAAAATTGATATTTTTCAGAAGCTTTCCCTAATGAAGAAAATGAAAAATAGCTTGCATGTGCAATTCCAGAGGCCCAAATTATTCCATTTTGGGCAGAAGGAGATGATAAGTAGGAAAATGCATTGCAGCAACGAGAGTTTTGGACCTGATGCCCGAAAATGTTAAACAATATTTTTTTGGCTTGAAATATATCTCTGGGAGCATCAACATATCATTGCTTTACAATGAAACTCTTCCGCCCAGAACGGACTAATTTGGAACTCTTGAATTCCTACTTTCGTGGTGCAAAGTGGTTGTTGTGTTCACTGTCGGTTTCCTTTCTAAAACTTCTTTTGGTGTTGTCATGAATGCCATCACGGAGCTGGGAAGGTCTGTACATTATGGTTGATTTCAATTTCGGCCCAGGAGTGGGAATATTCTCTGCATTGCCATCATTCATTGTCGTATTATTGTCCATCAAATCATCTTCTTCCAGCTCAGAATTCATGGCATCAACTTCTGTGACAGCCATGACTGCAACTGGGCAGGTTCTCTGAGCAACCAGGGTTGCCATGGAATTTTTTGGCTTGAAATATATCTCTCGGTGTACCAAGGGACCATCTCCTATTTTTCTCCTGTGTGGAGGGAGATGAATAGTAAGAATATGCCCTGGAATAGTGGAACCTCTGACCATTATGCCCTAATGTGTTTACTATGTGTGGAGAGAACTATTGCCAGAAGTTATTAAGAATTTTTGTTTGCTCGAGACGATGTTTGAAATGAAAATCGAGGAGGGATAATATAACCCTCCATAAATTATGGTTTAATGCGTATCAATGGAATATCTCCTCGAGCCTTTCGCTGATCAATGCAAATTTTCAGGGTTCGTGCGGAATGACCTGTGACCATCACAGTTCACTAATTACACAATTAGAAAAAAAGTCCGAAGGTGGCGGTGACGGCGAAAAGAGATTTAAGAATCACAAATTTGTTAAAAGCACCCACCTGTCGGTGCACAAAAAAAAAAGATTATGTCACCTTTGAACTGAATACTTGGAAAGGATAACATGCTTGTGTGAAAATTTGAGTTTAATTCGTACTAATGACAAATCTTCTCTAGATTTTCGGACATTAATGACAATTTTAATGGTTGTTGCAGGATGGATACTAGCATTAAAGCTTAATTATTGCATATCTGGAAACAAGTACGAAGGCAGTGGTGATGGATAAAATGATTCCAATAAATACCAAAGTATGGAAAGCGGTCGGGCGGATTACAAAAGAAAAAGAGCAGAAGATATACCTAGGAGACGTGAAGGGTCGATGGTTCTCGGCCTAGTGGGCGGGTTCTCGACCTGGCTGGCTGAAAATTGAGCCTCTATTGTTCTTTGTCCTACAAATAGCACCTACACTTCCGCAATATACAAATTGACAGACGAACTTCCGGGTTGGTTGGTTCAACATTGCACTTTTTTTTGTCCTTAAGCGATTCCGTATTAATTCCATATTTAGACACTTTTTTGGATCGATGGTTGTCGGGTTGGCGGGAAATAAATTGGGCATCTATTGTTCGACACTCTATAGATAGCATTGACAATTCCACGATATACAAATTCAGAAAATGACCTACGGAAAATTATTACTGTTAAATATTTATATTACATAATTTAATTAGATGACAAAGTTTGTACAATGTGGTCGACCGAGTGATATAATAGTATTTCGAAAAATGAGCAATACATAGTAAACATGTACTTTTATAAAGTATGGACATGAGATTTTATAGAACATATGTGAATCCCTCATTCCATATTTGGGCACTTTTTTTTTCACGTGTTTGCGGCCTGGTGGGCTGAAAATCGAGTATCTATTGTTCGGTGTTCTACAAATAGCACCAACAGTTCCGCGATATACAAATTGAAAGCGGGACTTGCGAAGATGAGTTTCTACATAAACTATAGACATGAGATTTTATAGAGCATATGTGGAGCCCTCATTCCATACTTAGGCACTTTTTTGATCGTGGGTTCGCGGCCTAGAGGGCTGAAAAAAGAGTCTCTATTGTTCTGTGTCCTACAAATAGCACCCAGATTTCCGCGATATACAAATCGACAGGAGGACCTATGGGTTGCTTGGCTGAACATTGCATTTGTATTGTTCTAGAACATATGCATATCCTTCATTCAATACTTAGGCGGTTTTTGGATCGCGGGTTTGTGGCCTGGTGGGCCAAAAATAGAGTCTCTATTGTTCCCTCTCCTACAAATAGCACCTAGAATTCCACGATATACAAATTGACACACGGACTTGTGGACATAGTCTCTATATAAAGTATGGAATGAAATTTTATACAACATATGCGGATCCCTTGTTCCATACTTAGGTTGTTTTTGGATCGTGGGTTCGCGGCCTGGCGGGCCGAAATTAGAGTCTCTATTGTTTTGTCTCCTACAAATAGCACCCACACTTCCGCGATATACAAATTGATAGGTGGACTAGAGTTGGTTGGTTGAACATTGCACTTTTTTTGTCCCGTAGCGATCTCATATGAATTTCATAGTTAGCAAACTTTTTTGATCAGGGGTTTTGGGGTTGGCGGGCTGACAATTGGGGATCTATTGTTTCGCACTGTTGTTGGCAGCCAATTCATATTTGTATACTGTCCTTATAAGTTGCCTACACCAAAGTTTTGCAAACTTTGATTTTGTCACAATCTCTTCAATAAAACGACACTATTTTTTTATATGTGTTTGCACACTTACCTTTGTTCTTGTTTTCACGACTGAAAGCGTGAAAACTTGATTTACGAAGTCACATTAAAATCATTACTGGATTTTTATGATCACTCTTGTTTATATGCTCATTGTGTTTTCAAATTTGTTTATCGTTACACAATTGACAAGATTGCAAGATCATTATTCTTTTGACATTCTTATTTGAGACTTCATTTACAAGACTGTGGTGATATTCTTTATGATGCATTGGTGATTTGGATTTATATGTTCTTTGATCGATTCACTTAGCACATTGAAAACACGTTTGTGTTGTGGAAAAACCCTTGGTATAAAACGTTACATACAACACATGTTTCATATAACCAAACCCTTGGTGTGATTTTGATTCATTTGTTTGGTTTTGAAACTATAACTATTGCTCGCGCGAATGATTAATCCACTTACCAAAGGTTTCAATTGATTGATTGAAGTGGCATGTTTGTAACACATATGCATTGTGATTTGAATAAGTTGTAAGCCTCGGCGGTTGTACCATGGTAATGACTATTCTGCATGGCAGAAATAGCTCCACCACCTTCGCACGATATGTCATTAATGTTTACCCCTATCCTTGTTTCACCTTTGCTAGTGTCAGGTAAGCCTGTGAGCGTTCTGCCCCTGCGTATGCTGTGCTCAAACCCTAGCTCGTCCACAGCGCTCACCGTGTTCTCCTGTCTATGGCATCGATGGTGCGAATTTAGCCGAATGGTAATCAAGCCCTGCTACTGTTCGATAACGCCCGGAAAGA
The DNA here is from genome assembly GCA_010110895.2 of Picea sitchensis. Taxonomy (NCBI): domain Eukaryota; kingdom Viridiplantae; phylum Streptophyta; class Pinopsida; order Pinales; family Pinaceae; genus Picea; species Picea sitchensis. The sequence goes on along the minus strand of SNQJ01S0137505.1, from coordinate 20,293 downwards.
TTTAGAGGATAGTGGTTGGCTCACGTTTCTACAGAGGTTCGAGGGTTTCAATCTGTTTGTTGCACAACAATTCACCCTCACCTTTGATGGGTGTAGGGCTAAAGTAGGTGACATTCAGCTTGAGCTGAATGAAGAGTTCATAAGCTCTGTCATAGGATTGGCAGCCACGGGCTAGCGATGGTTTAAAAACTCTAAAGTCGACAAGGTGCCATGGCCTTTACTGTTCGTGTCACGAAAAGTCACATCCCGTGACAAAGGTATGCCTATTTCCATGCTTAAACCTAGGTGGCATGATCTTTTGATAATGGTTAAACAATTTGTGACCTGTGAGGGTCGGTATGGATTGGTTTTTCTTTATCACCTTCGACTGTTAATGAATTTCATGGGTTATCCATTGAACATGCCATTTTATTTCCATCATATTCTTTACAAAATGTCAAAGAGGTTTAAACGAGAGAAGGCCGACAATAGCTTGTTCCACCATGGCTTGATTAGACTTATTGTCATTCATCATTTAAACCTCCACGGCGATAATTAGCAAGTTTTTTTGTCTAGAAATGGCTTTGTTGATTCAGAGTCTTTCCAAATTGACAAGCCTGTGGTCAGCGAGACTAAGGTCGGGCCACCCGTGCCTTTCCATGCCCTTTTACCTTCTCCTAAACCCTTTGTGGACCCTGATATCGACCTACTCGACATTATAACAAACAAGTTTGAGGCTGTAAAAAAGCCTGTGAGCAAGAAGGTCAAGGGTAACCCTACTGTCGATTGCAAAGGTAAAAAGAATGCTCGATTGATATCGAGACTTGCTCGAAATAAGCCTAAACCAAACGCTGATCAAAAACCCATAGTCCTCAGCAAAGACGCGGACTCTGATATCGAGCGCTTCCTGGCTAGTGAGTACCCTTATTCCCATGGTCTGTGCTCCGAGCCACCCTACGACTTTGTTTCTAATTTACCCCCTTGCCTAAAGAACAATTCTAGCTACCCAGGGATCAAGCTACCTAATGAAACCCTCGGTGATCTGAACAAACCCTCAACTGTATTTTCGAAGCCCGAGAAAACATCATGTGTTCAATGTAATGTGTGGCTTGAACGCTACTATACCGACGTTCCCTTGTTACAGTCGAAAATCAAATCATTGGAAAACCAAGTTATAGCACTGTCAAGAGAAAGGGATAAGCTTCAAGCTAATGACAAGAAGCAGAAAACCACTGGTTCGATCGTATTTAGGAATGTCGAATCGGCTACAGCCTTCGTCAATTCCAAACTATCATAATCGAAGCCGTTTCATTTGGTCCAGGTATGATTTTCAATTTTAAATTTCGTTTAAGGAGTGGCTTGAATTAATGTATAATGGAGTTTTGATTTTGGTTAGTTCTGTTCATGATTCAGTTATAGTTTAATCTTGTACGATAGATTCATTTTAAAATTAAAAATAGTTACGATTTGTTTATGCGATTTGTTGTGCCCAGTTTAGTACAAGCAATTTATTGATTTTGATTCGGTTTGGTTTGTTTGTAAATCAATTCTGTTTGATAGTTTATTTGGTATGATTTTAATTAGTTTGCTCTTAATAAATCAAAATGACTTTGTTCTGTATCGAATTAGTATCATCGATTGGATTTTAATTATCTTCGACCTTTGCTAAAGATCTACTTGCTATAATCGCGGACTTGTGTTGATTCATAACGGTTGTACAACAAACGCAAACTGTTTCGATTTGTTTTGGTTTGGTTGATGTATGTTTTGAGTTGCACGATTGCCTGTTTTGAGTTAGATTGATATCGAAAATCTATTTGATGCTGCTCTTTTGGTTTTTGATTTTATCTCTGTTGAATTCGGATGAGAAAATTCGGCTAATAGTTCATTTTTGAAATTGACTCAAGTAATGATTTCGTTGAATATCAATCGATTCTGTCTGCCCCCAATTGGCAATATCAAACGTTCGACGAGTCCCACAAATCCTGTTATCAACCGATTAATTCCATTATGATTTCGTTTGTGATAATTTGCACACCAGTTTTGATTTGATTCGCTAATAGCATGGATCGTTTGTTTATGTTTAATATAGTGATATCAATCTGAAAATGATCCTGTTCTTTTCGTATGGATTCGATCGTGAGTTCTGTTAATGGATGAGGCATCATAAACGATTACATATGATTTTTTTAACTGTATCGATTTCAATTGGTTTATGAAAACGATTTTATTGTTGTTAAGTTATCCAATACGATTTTGTTAACCCGAATTTGGGATAACGAATTAAACAGAGTGTATACATCTATGTTATCGTTTGGTTGAATACGATTTAGCAAGTGTCAATTTGAATGATTTTTTTAGCAATCAAATATTGGTTTGATAGTTTGGATTTAATTCTTTAAGTTTGAATTAGATTTTAATACGATTTTGTGTTTGATTTAGACCAGCTACAGAATCGCAAGATTCTGTAGCTAGTCTTTAGAATTAGATTTTTATCAATTTTATTAATAAAATATCCTTTTAACTTGCCTATTTTTTTCCTCTTTCAGGTACATTCGAATTGCAATAATCAATTGGGCATGCTGTGGCAGTCTAGGAGATATTTGTGTGATGTATTTTTTATTTTTAAGTTGTTAGTTTGAGTTAGAGAGAGAAACTTGGGATATTTTCCCAGATTTGTGAAAACAGTTTTGATAACCTCCACAGGGATGTTTTACCCTCTGTAAGGTCTTTAAATACTTGTTATTTTTTTAATAAACATCATCATCCTCACTGTGGGAGAACCAGACTAAGGATTTATGATTCAGACAGAGACGAAAGTTGATGTCTTGTAACAACTTTCGCTTTCAATATATCAATCTTTTGTTTCAAGTTTTTGCATATCAGTTGGCAATTAATTATCGACTACTTTAGCTATCGTAATTTATTGTATGCTGATATGATTTGATTTATATGTCGTCTGTATCTGATCTCTCCTATTTTTAAAGTACAACAATTACTTTGTTTCAGTTAATGAATGACAGATTTCTCTTCGTTGTTAATTGAATCATTTTGTATAGATCTTTGCATGCTGATTTATCTAACTGTGAAGATTTATAAATCACAAGGTTGCTATAAATTTGTATGTCTTGTTTGTCCTGTAATTATATTTGAAGAGCACAGCTACTTCTAGTTTACGAGAAGCTCTTGGAGAATTCGGTGCAGGTTTCCTCCCTCCGATCAGCTAAGATAATCATGGCATACACAGGGCAAACCTGAAGCGTTACTTCAGGTCAGTTTGTTATTTATTTGATAGTTAATCTGTTAGTATAATTCAAGTAGTTTAGTTAGATATATGTGTAGTTTAGATTTGTAGTTAGAGTTAGTATTTCAGTTGTTTAGTTTAGATAGTTTTTTTTATTTTTCCTTTCATAAAATTATAAAATAAAAAAACAATAGTCTCGTTGTCTAAAGACATATTACAAATGAGTTTTTCAGGTTTTCATTCAAATTTGTAATTTGTAAACATTGTACATTTGTAATTAAATTTGACCCTGTTAGTAAGTGATCATTTGATTTTATAAAATTATAGTTGTGTAGTATTAGGTAGTAAATCGTATATATTTTAATAGTTTAGTTTTGCTTTTATTAGTTTGTTTTAATAGTTAGTTTTAGTTAGATTAGTTAATTTAGAGTAGTTTTCTTTTGTTTCCTTAGGACTTAGATCGGCTAACGGAGCCGCTAAACCCGTCAGGGTGGTTCATCCCAAACGGCTTGGGTTATTTAGACAACCCCAGACCGGATCCACTCTTCCAGTTGATGGACGGTCAATTTCGCCCGTCAACAGCTGTACAAATACATTGTTCTAGAAGATATGTGAATCCCTCATTCCATACTTGGTCACTTTTTGGATCGTGGGTTCGTGACCTGGCGGGCTGGAAATTAAGTATCTATTGTTCTGTGTCCTACAAAGAGCACCTAGACTTCCGCGATATACAAATTGACACACAGACTTGTGGAAATAGTCTCTATATAAAGTATGGAATGAGATTTTATACAGCATATGGGGATCCTTCATTCCATACTTAGGTAGTTTTTGGATCGTGGGTTGGCGACTTGGCGGGCCAAAAATAGAGTCTCTATTGCTCTCTCTCCTACAAATACCACCTAGACTTCCGTGATATACAAGTTGACACGTGGACTTGTGGACATAGTCTCTATATAAAGTATGGGATGAGATTTTATACAGCATATGCGGATCCCTCATTCCATACTTAGGCAGTTTTTGGATCACGGGTTTGCGGCTTGGCGGGCCGAAAATAGAGTCTATTGTTCCCTCTCCTACAAATAGCATCCAGACTTCCGCGATATACAAATTGACAGGTGGACTTAGGCTACTTGGATGAACATTGCTCTTTTATTGTCCTGTAGCAATCCCGTATGAATTTCATATTTAGCGATATTTTTTGATTGGGGGCTGTGAGGATGGCGAGATGAAAATTGGGGCTCTATTGTTCGACATTGTACAAACACATTGTTCTAGAACATATGCAGATCCCTTATTCCATACTTGGGCATTTTTTCGATCATGGGTTCACAACCTAGCGGGCTGAAAAATTAAGTATCTATTGGTCCATGTCCTACAAATAGCACCTAGACTTCTGAGATATACAAATTGACATGCGGACTTGTGGACATAGTCTCTATATAAAGTATGGAATGAGATTTTATACAGGATATGCAGATCCTAAATTCAATACTTACGCAGTTTGTGGATCGCGGGTTCGTGGCATGGCGGGCCGAAAATAGAGTCTCTATTGTTCCCTCTCCTACAAATAGCACCTAGACTTCCGTGATATACAAATTGACACGTTGAATTGTGGACATAGTCTATATCAAGTATGGAATGAAATTTTATACAACATATGTGGATCCCTCATTACATACATAGGCAGTTTTTGGATTGTGGGTTCGCGGCCTGGCGGGCCGAAAATACAGTCTCTATTGTTCTATCTGCTACAAATAACATCCAGATTTTTGCAATATACAAATTCACAGGTGGACTCGGGCTTGTTAGCTGAACATTGCACTTGTATTGTCCCATAGAAATCCCGTATGAATTTCATATTTAGCGATTTCTTTTGATCGGGGGATGGCGGGATGAAAACTGGGGCTCTATTGTTCGGCGTTGTACAAACACATTGTTCTAGAACATATGCAGATCCGTCATTCCATACTTGGGCACTTTTTTGATGGAGGCTTCGCGATCTGGTGGGCTGAAAATTAAGTATCTATTGTTCTATGTCCTACAAACAGCACCTAGACTTCCACGATATACAAATTGATATGCGGACTTATGGACATAATCTCTATATAAAGTATGGAATGAGATTTTATACAGCATATGCAAATCCCTGATTCCATACTTGGACAGTTTTTGGATCACGAGTTGGCGGCCTGGTGGGCCAAAAATAGAGTCTCTATTGTTCCATCTCCTACAAATAGAAGCCAGACTTCCGCAATATACAAATTGATAGGTGGACTCGGGCTGGTTGCCTGAACATTGCACTTTTATTGTCTTTGGGGCTCACGGGCTAAAAATTGGGCCTCTATTGTTCCGCGTTATACAAACACCACCCACAACTCTGTGATATACAAATTGACAAATGGACATGTGGGCTACTTGGCTCAACATTGCAGTTTCATTGTTCCTTGTCCTCCGAATACCACTCAGAGTTCCGCGATATACAGATTGACAAATGGACTTGAGGGCTGGCAGGTTCAACTTTTCCATTGTTTACAGATGTTAATCCCTATCAACTATCTAACATATCTAAAAACATTATTTTCAATTTACTAAATTATTAATAATAATTTTTGATATTGCAGAATTTAATTAGACGAGAAAGTTTGTACAATCTAGTCAAGTGATTGATATAAAAGTTTTCCGACAAATGAGCAATACATAGTAAACATGTACTTTTAGAAAGTATGGACAAGAGATTTTATAGAGGATGGGTAGATCCCTCGTTCCATACTTGGGTACTTTTTGGATCGCGGGTTCTCGGCCTAGCGGGCTGAAATTTGAGCCTCTTTTGTTCCATGTCTTGAAAATATCGCCCAGACTTCCGTGATATACAAATTGACAGGTGGACTTGCGGACTCCACATATGGAAAGTTCAACATTGCAATTGTTTAGCGATGCTCATCCTATCTAACTTTATTTAAAAGCATGATTTTCAAATACAAAAATATTAATATTAACTATTGTTATTGTACAAGTGAATTACATTAAATTATTAAAGGATGTTAAATCGCTTATTTTAAAAAAAATGAAGGAAACAAAAGAATTTTTTTTAAGATTCTATCACCGTAAGCATAAGAAGGACCAATTTGAATTTTAAGGCCCTCTTCTTCATATGATAGCACAATTTCACTCCGCACAATATATATTCGTTGATTTCAAATTATTTTAGGATATTAATTTTACCAAGTTCATCGAATAAGAAAAAATGCAAAAACAAAGACCAATTTGAATTTTAACAGCCTCTTGTTGGTATGATAGGACAGTTGCACTTCTCACAATATATATTTGTTGATTTCAAATTATTTCAGAAGAATAATTTGGTCAAGTTCATCGATCAAGAAAATCTGCTAAAGCAAGTAACATAGTACATTTGCATCACAACGACATAGGAATTATTAGGTGGATCTGCGCGCCAGCTGGCTAAAAAGAATCAATTATATTTCTCTGTGTCCTCCAAAGAAAAGTTGGAGTTTCATGGTATACAAATTAATATACAAAACAGATAACCAAGATCCAACCATACTTTAAACATCCCGCAAGCAAGTTCCCAGAAGGTTCCACAGAGAAGAACCCATCGAACTTTGCACAAAACAATTTGATATACAAAGAAAAGGCGTCGGCGCATTCATTTTCTCTTGAAACAAACTTTCATCTGGATGTTGGAAAAATATTAGAGAGAGACATGAGGTATTTTCGTTTCCTCCCAAAGTGTGATATATATATATATATATATATATATATGTCCCCTTCTTCAGTCGATATGAAAAATTGCATTGTCCTCATTTAAGGTGAATTTTCTCTGTATCTGAAGCTACCACAACATGTAGACAATGCTTGCCTTTTTCTGTAGATACATTTCATATGACAACTCAGCCAACTCAGGAAGCACATTTTGTAACAGAGGTTGCGTAACCATACAGTGCATGGTTGTGTTTCCCACGGTTTAGATAACACCATTGACGCAATTTCCATAAATATATGGACATTTTTCACCGCATTGCAGACAATCAATAGTATCATAACTTACCAAAGCAGAGGTAGAAGCAAGAGAATGGCATTTTGCACATACGGGCTCAAAGGGGGTCGAGTACACATTCGCTGCAACAAAAATACCTTCAACCTGGGAAAACAAGCAAAGGGATTAATACATTGAACAATATAATACACAATTGCACCCCCCCCCTCACCTTTAAAAAAATTAAAAAATTAAACAATTGTAGAAATTTGTTGAAGGTTATTTCTATAAGCAAAGTGAGGATGATTTTCTGAATGTATACACACAACAATTGTAGAGCTAGCTAGTTTCTCCAGATCCTTTACTATATCTGCTCACAACTCAGTTACAAATGTTGTCTGGGTTGTCTGAAAGATCCTTTCTCTAACATCCTTCTTCTTTTTTATATTTTTGAACAACATAAGTGGAATCTTCCCTCTATGCAATTGTTGTTCCATTGACGAAAACAAATCTGCATACGTATTGAATAATTGCAACTACAACATGGAATAGTGCAAGATTTGTGTAACTTATATGGCATACATGTAGACGCAAAAGTAAAGAACAAAATTGAATATGAAAAGATGTACCATTTCCTTGTCATTGTCTGAATCTCCATCCTTTATATGGATAATGTGTTGCAACCCAACTTTTATCACCAGTGTCACAGCAGCCCCAATCATTCTGATTGGGTAAATATCAGTGCTCTGTGCAAGTTGGCTGATAGTCATGTCCGGGAGGAAGCGATATTCTAAACAAATAGAAGGAATTTTTTCGAAAATGCTTTCTTCGTTGAGCGAAATAATTTGATCGCAATCACCACGATCATATACTATTTTGGGCAATATATTAAAATTTGTAATGGATATCCCATTACGTGGAAATATATTTTCTGCATGTTTCTAGACAAGTTGTGGAGGAACAGTCAATGTCACTGTCATCATGGCGTCCTTGTCTTTCATATCCGCATGCATAATGGATCAAATTTTGTTTGCCTTGTCCAAGTAGGTGGTATAGACAACCATTATGTCCTTGACGAACACCTGTCCAGTTTGGCAGCTGTTCAAGCCCTATATTGACAATACTTTGGATGTGACAACTCTAGACCCAATGACATTTTTTTAACAAGAAAACTAAAGTGAATGGTAGTGTGCTAGAAGTACACGCATATTTTTAATGAACTATGGAGCCACAGTTTCACAACCACATCTCTTAGTCTGCGGAACATGGAGCACGTTCGGCATCTCGCTTGTACTTGTTAATACTTCTTGCGAGATGTAAACCATGTATTGCAGATGGCATCAGCATATTCGCCATGCCATAGATCAATATATAGCCCAGGAAATTTGTTTAGTAAACATAGTAACAATAGAGTGTATGCATATTTACCTTTGGCCTTGTCGGTCTGGCGATGCCTGGGATGACTGACTGCTCATGGCCATGTCACTAGTCCAACTTTTTCTGATACAAGCATGTGCAGATGAACATCAAGACTAAATGAATATATGCATTATATATTGTCCATGGGAAGGACCAAATAACTATAAAACTATATGCATCTTAATTTTTTAACTGGAGAAATGTTTTACAGTAAACAAGGCATGACCGAGGGCCACCATGTCCAATCTGTATATCGCGGACTCCCGGAACCCAGGGGAGCAGTCTTCAACCTGCCAACCTGGCACCCACAATCGAGAAAGTGGGTAACTATGGAATAAGGTAGAAGTAGGACCACATATGTCAATCTGTTATTCCACCAACCAATGCACGAAGGAATTTTCGGAAACCATACTAAGCAGATGAATTAGAAAACAAAAGGGATAATAGAAAATGGAAAAACTAGAAACATGGAGCATAAAAAGGCCCATTACTAGAAAGTCATCGTTTTCAAGTCTAATTCTATATGCTCCTACCCGATTTGTATAGTTAATTTACTTGCACACTTGGTATACCTTTTAGAAGATTGTACCACAGAACCCTCTACTCCTGCACAGAAGAATTCATCTCCCTATCCAAGAAATCTGTTTTTTCCAAGGCAGCAATGTCGAAGATGCAATCGGTACGAAGGCAAGTTAGTATGAAAACAGACACCTAAAAGAAAAAGAAACAGGTCTATTTTCCCGCCAAAGAGTCCTTCATCCTGTCCAGCCATTCTGTTTGTTTAAATGTAGCAATGCATCACAAGCACAACGAACATGAACTAGTTTAGTATGCAGGAACGTATGTAACCAAGATAACTTACCATGTAGGAAGGCACACAACTATCTTAACACATATACAAACAATAAATGAAATACAAAACAACGCAATATGAAACAATAGTACAAGCATGCACCTTTCTATATCCTCTTTAGCCGATGCACTCAACACTCCCTCCTTTTCTCCAGCTACTTTTTTTGTTTCAATGTGGGAACCCACAAAATTTAATGAACATCAATGGAAGCTGGTATTCACTGGAGAACAAACAATATGTACATACAACAAAACTAAATAAACGAAGAGTCTTCAAAAGCATAAACATGAACCTTTTCGCTTCTCTATCCATGGTTGTAAACGTGTAGATTTATTTTCCCTGGCCAAAATATATTACAAGGCACAAAATATCACGCAATTGCATGGCTGCAGCTAAACGATTTCTTCTTTTCCCTGACAATTTATCTAGACATGCCCTTTAACCATGCTCTTTATCCTCTACACAGATTGTTGTGCTCACGATACAAGTTCTCAATTTTCCATAGCAAACTACCCAAACATGCTTCCAGACATGAAAACATAATCTTGCAGAATCTTTGTTGCACATATCATATCTCAAGAACAACACAAATTGTATCCTGCGCACACTAGTCTATGTAGAGGAGAAATAACATGTCATGTCATATCCGCACATCTAACCATACATGGTTTATAAATGTATCCTGCATATATATACTTTATTCCAAAAAAAAACAATGAATGTTGTAACTTCACATGTAATCGTCCAACAATCTTGCATGCAACTATTTTCTTTCATGGCAGGACTCAAGCACCAGGCAAATCTCACAGAATAACAGATATCGGCCTTGGTAGACATGGAAAATAAAACAACTTCATATCGACTGGTGGGTGCAAGGGATGAACACCGTAAAGCGCCCCAAAAAAACAATAATAATCCAAAAAAAAAGAAAAAACAAAAGCTCCAACCACCTCCGCTGCACCCCAACCCTGGAAGGCCAAATCAAACAAAAGAAACTAGCAAGGACCAAACCAGTGAGAAATCACAAAGAGGCTGAACTGCACCCCCAGGGCCCCAAAGCACAAACCCCAGCCAAACAAATAGAACCAGCAACCCAGGAACCAACAAGAACCTGCGAGCCAATGAACAACATATGTATCTCTAACGATCACGAAATTGCAGCCCAAGCAGAAAAGGAATACAAACATTCTTACTTGCAAACTGCAAACACTGAACAACAAACAAGGAATACAAAATGAAACTATGGCATCCAAACTTACTCCGAAACGATGAAATGCAGAAGCGCGGGTCGAATCACGAGTGAAACAACAACAAGCAGCAACTGAAAAACCAACGAAGAAGAACCACTCACTGAACTAGTAAACAATGTATGTAGCTTCAAGGATTACAAGGATGAAACATACAATGGCAACAAATGACACACCAACGAAAAAAGAAGTACTCACTGAACCAGTAAACAATGTATGTAGCCTCAATGGAAAAACAAGGATGAAACATACAATGGCTATTGAATACTGTGCAAATTCACTGCAACTATTTAGAAAATTTCAAGGAAAAATGTACTCCGAGAACTATAATTACATAAACATTTAAGACTCTCAGGCTATCTAAGGACCTTGCGGTATGCAAACATTTAATATGTCAGGGGTGTTGAAGGACGTTGCGTCATGCAAACATTTACACTATCATGCGTATTGAGACATCTCTTAATAAGTGTCAATACATTTCAAGAAATAGACATCCGCCAAAGACGCTATAAACTTTGAAATTCTTAATCACTACAAAGCTTAGATATCAAAACATTTCAATTTGCTTAGTACATATCAAAACTTATGGATATATTTAGGTAGCAGAAAATGCTAATACAAACATTCGAACTAATGCTAGCATTAATCGACCTTCAAGCAATATACAGGAAAAAATTATGATTAAAACATACTCTCTACGAGAAAAAGTTTGGATATGTTGCCATATAGTACATTGGGAATAGTGAAGCCGACAATAAGACCTCCAATCTCTTATCCAATCATATTAGTACATATATGTTACTTTTTATTATATAAAAATATATGCTTTTAATTCCATAGATCTAACAATAGGTATTGTGCAAATATTTCCGGTCAAAGGACAAACTAATATGTAGTCAACGCATTATCGATCGCTATAGACCCTCTATGCCTACGGCAGGGACTAATAAGACTCAAGTACAACAAAAGTTAATCCTTATTTGTTGTGAATAGGTAAAGTTTAATTAAAGTCAAAAACATTTCAATTTTTGTTTGCCACTTTATCTTAATTCTATAATGTTAATAAGACTAAAGTAGAACAAAGGTTAATCCTTATTTGTTGTGAATAGGTAAAGTTTAACTAGTTTCTTAAGAACATTTATTATTTAAAATAGTTTAAAAAAATAGTGTTTAAATATGAAAAGTTTCTTTAAAATTTAATTAATATTTTTAATTTTAATTTTAACAAATATAAATTTTTAAAGTCAATTTTTATTAGTTCTATTGATTAAGGTGTAGGTATACTCTTATATTGTGTTTAGTCACGAAGAAACACTCAAAACTTTAGCTATGTTAAAGGTTGGTGTAGCCCATACTAAATACATGCAATCTCCAAATTAAATTATGATTTCTTAACCAATCTTTAAAATACTAATTCCTCAATTGACACACATTTA
>SNQJ01S0137504.1:39643-55855 GCA_010110895.2 Picea sitchensis | reverse complement strand
TTGTGTGAATACCATAAAATCCCTTGGCACAACATTGAAGAATGTTTCTCCAAGAAGACATTGGTGGACGATTTGAAATATTTCGAGTCAAAGGAAGATTTTGTCTCTGAATCAAATCCATAAAGTGGGAAGCGGATCATCGATGTTGAACCCAATGCCACAATCAATACCACCAAATTCCAACCAAGTGAAAAAGAAGAACCAAAGGAAGGGGAATGCCTCTTTCACTCATAGATGTGGGTAAAAAGAACTCTGTTGCATTTCATTGTCGATAGCGAAAATTAGAAGAATCTGATTTTAGTAGAGGCCATTGTTGATGATTAAAATCACAATGATGAGTTCCGCCCGCAAAGTATTGCTAAATCCCTATTATTTAAACTATGCTAATAATATAATACTAGTAGGTGGGAACCCCTTGTAGACTAGAGGCTCAAATATAGACATATCATACATTTTTTTTTTGTTGTTTTGATACTACTTACACAGTCCTACATGGTTGACAATGCAGTCTTGGTTTCATTTTTGACATAGTAACAGGAAGATGATGCATTTTATGGGATGTTTCTGCAATTCAAGGAATTATTTGTTTCTGTTATGATGGGCATGTATTGACAACCGCCATGATTTAACCATGTCAAAAATCATCTTGATTGACTACCTAGCCACATATATACAAGAGATATGTTAGTGATAACATAACCAAACAAGAAAGAAAACCTATCAAAAAAATCCTAAAGGGAACGGATCTATGTTTTAGCTATGATAAAAGGCTATATGAAAATGCAAATGGAAAAGTTAAGTGATGTTAGTATTAATCCTAACTATTATGCTATGGTTGGTTAGTGGCTATGTGATTTTCATTAGGTTGATTTGGGTGCATATAACATTGCAATATATATGATATGGCATAAAACTTAGAAAGGGTTAACGTGTGAATGTTTGGGTGGCGCATTGGGCAAGGAATATCGTCGCAAATTTCAATGGTTTGGGAATTGAATACATGGTTTAATGAATTGGTGAATGTTTGGTTGTCTTGTACTTTGAATTGAATAGGATCGGATATGGAAGAAACGTGTCGTAAATGCATGCCACTCCATAATCCCCCCATTGGTCGTCACCCTAGTATTGTTCCTTGTTTCATTTTCGGTTTGTTGGTGGTTAAGATCTGCATTTCAGGATCTTGGGAAGAAGAAGGCTCGACCAGCTTGCCATTTTTAGCTCTTTTGTTATAGGTATGGTTCTTTTTCACCCCATCCATGAATTATGCTCTATGTATGAACAAACAATGGCTCAATAATGCTTGGTTTTGTGTGTTCCTGAGAATTTCAACTGTGTAAATATGTGATATTTCTCTCTGTGGTGACTGTAATTGTTTTGGATTGTAAGAAAAATAATTGATTTTTGTTTAAAATGTGCATTTGCTCGTTGATCTGTTGGTTTAAAATAGTGGTGGGTCTCTGTGGATATTAAATGAATGTGGTATCATCACTCTATATTAATGGTGGAGGGTTTCATTCTGTGTATTATTGTTGGTTTTTCCCTCACAGTCACGAGTGTAACCCTATCTAGTCGCATTGGATTTCCATTCAGTTGTTGTGTATTTTCTCCAACCCAAAGTTATGGTCATGGGCTCATTCTCATTGTTCTTTCACCAAAGTATCCCAAGATCTAGTATTAGGGTGGACATAACATTAGTATATAATGTATGGTTGTGGGGTGATATAAGTTTACCTCACTGGTATTGTTGTCAATGGTTCGACTCTTAAGAAAATCGACAGAGGTTATATCTCTGTGTGTTCTTTGAATAACTATCATTGTTCATTTAACTTCACCTCTCCTCTGCAAGTGTAAAATGCACTATGTGCATTGTATTTTCCTACCCTACCCATTATTGTTTTCCTCTATGGCTAACTGTTGTTTCAATTTCCCAGAATGGGAGTAATAATAAAGCATTGTGGCTTATTGTTGTGTCTGTTTCAAAGGGTATTTTTTCCTCTGGTTGATAAGTCCTTAGAGACCTCCATTTCTCTGTGCTATTTATGAACATGCTCTTGATTGTCTCAATGCATTTGTCTTCGACATAGCCCAATTTTAATCTCCAACAGTCTTTTCTCCTTCGGACATCTTCTTGGTTTTCAAATATTGGTTATCAATGGAGTGGTTATGGAGTTTTTTGTCGAGTCCCTATCCCATTTTTTTATGATTAAATTGGTTGAAGAGCTACAATTGGCAAAGGGAAAGTATATACAGTTGAAGGTTATCTTTTTTCCATTATGATTTCACTCACTATGAGTTTACAGTGTGTTCATGATTGAAATTGGAAACACCTGTGAGTTTCGCTAGGCCCGATCAGTGTTATAGCTAATTATGGAAATTGTGATTGTTTGTGTTTGGTTATGTTCACTGTGAATATACTATTGAATCCTCACACATATTATTAATGGTTACATCGATAGTGATGAGGATCGATTTTTATGTTGACTATGGTTTCGTTGAAAAATATTATTGGTTGATATGATGAAGAATGTGTGTAATCGAGCATGTTTTGGAAGTCAGTTCATATTTGGAAAGGGACCTGTGTATATGTTTTTTGGGCCGATTGTTAATTGGTAGACAGTGGATGTTATTTTTATAGTGAAGCATTATGGGATAGAGGTCGAGAAATATTATTGTGTGTTTCTTTAAATTCTTAAAAGGAAAGAAAAGAAATTAAAGACCAAACATTTTCTTAACAGGATTACTGAATGGAAAGTTGTTTCGATTATGAGTATGATTGCACAGACTATTATGAATTGATAATTTTTGGAAAATTTAATTGTTGGAACAATGAACAGTTTGATACATAGAAATGTTGGTGTGTTGTTGGTGTTTTTTGGATTGATTATAGTACAAAGTTATGATTATTAATTGCGTATTTTTTTTATGAATAGTATCCATTAACTCCCTTCCATTCTCTCACTTTTTCACACATCACGAATCCACTCACATTCCCAAATTCACTTTGCATGACCTATTCTTAAAATTAAATTATAATTTAATGAAAACTTTGTATTATAGCAGTTAGAGGATGACACAAAGATGAGTTACAGTTGATATGTTTTTTTATTTCAATGTAATTGATTGTTTGATGATTTGTTGAGAAATAAACATGATCTACTCCCTTTCATTTTATCACTTTTTCTCAATACTACCCCTCAGATATCCCAGAACCCTTATTCACCCCCTGCTCATTGAAAAGTATTAAACAGTTTTTATGGATTGGATTGCATGAGTCAGATGTGTTGCTGAGCCAAAATTTGTTTCATATTTAAAGAGAGGTGATGTATGGTTTGTTTAAGAAGCTAGTTGCTAATAAATGTTGCATACAAGAATGAGCTTATTCAATAGAGGAATCCATGGCCAGAATAACAGGGGAAGAGGAAATTGGAACATGGGCCCTAGAAGGCCAACGTTTTCGACACATTTTAATGAAAATACACAAGAGTTGAACCATCTCTTCCAAGTTGTATTTTTGAATGGATTGGACAAGGGGTAGTCCGACCTAGGCCAGAAAGGCCTTCCTTCCAACCCAAACATGTCCCTGGAATCCTAGTTCCCCCTCACATCTCATTACAACCTAAAGTCCCTGAAAATGATCGATGGCGAGAGATTTTTCAACCAACAGTCTCCCAACATTGTTGTTGGACCAATTTGTCTCTACCTGCTCCTCCTCCATCGGTTAACAGAATTGTCCAAGTTGTCCCTCCTCACTCACCTGTACAATCTTCCCATGCAAGAAAGAGGCTCAAAACCAAAGGCCACCATGCACCTGATAAAGGAAAAGTTCTTGCTGTCCCCTCCTCTCCCTCAAGTGACTCTACCAAATCCGTTTCATCCTGCATGCCCTTGAGATATGATTTCTCTCATTTTATTAGTGAGATCAGGCCTAAAGGCTCCACACAACCTAAGGCCAATTCATATAAATCAAAGGTAAAATTGCCTCCCAAAGTGGAAAATATGGTTTTTGAGTGTGTTTATTTATTGATTGTTGAGAACAATTGTCTGCTGAATTTTTTGGACAACACACTATTTTTGGATATTTTGGATATTATATTTTTTGGATATGGTTTAAAATATCATTGATATTAATTTTCAAATTATGAGAATGATGATGGGATCCACAAGGAGGGGTGTGTTTGATTGATTGACTAGTTGTGTTTATTTTTGTTAAGAAACTAAAGGGAGTTACAAGGGGTCCCACCTACTAGTTATTATTGATTAAATAACATTATTATTATTTTATTGATTCTTCTCCCTAACTGAAAAGTTAGTTGAGTTTAAGTTAACTTAACTAAAAGAGGTAGTTTAACTACTTCAACTAATTCGGATTACTTAAAGGCAAAAAGAGAAGGAGGAAGAAGAAAAAAATAGAAGGAGAAAGCATACTAAGGGTCCTATTGTAGAAAACAAGATTCAAGGCTTAATTACATCATTTAGACTCTTTTTTTTTTAGAGAGTCGAGTTGGAAGCAATCTGTGGCAAGCTAATCCAACTTTTAAAGTTCAGTTTTTTACTTTCTGTCAAAAGTCGTTTTGTATGGTTTTCATCGAGGACATCTAATTTTGACTTTGGTCCAAACTTCCCTAGGGATTTTTGTAAATAGAACGATTCTTTTGATTTATTATAATGAAATAAGAGATTTCTATTCTGTCTCATCTGTGTTGAATTGTGACTTGGCATTTTTTATTTTGTCTCCACAGTTACTTTTGCATCTTCTATATTAACAAAAT
This sequence comes from Picea sitchensis, assembly GCA_010110895.2. NCBI lineage: Eukaryota > Viridiplantae > Streptophyta > Pinopsida > Pinales > Pinaceae > Picea > Picea sitchensis. The sequence goes on along the minus strand of SNQJ01S0137504.1, from coordinate 51,086 downwards.
AATATAAAATGTTGAATTTTTCAGCAATCATTTATTTATAAAAAAATCAACCTAATCCCTTGTAACTAATACTTGTGGATTAGGAAACAAGTTTTGAGGCTATAAAAATAGGGTGATATTCCCATCTATCTTTCCTTAGCCAAGAAAGATATGAAAATGCTTGAGTAAGGTTATTTCATATCTTTTCCGCAACATTTATTTGGAGACCATATTGGGGATATCTTCCATATCTCTCTAGTTGATTTTTACCCTTGATTATCCTTGAATATATCTACTTTTCTGATATTGATTCTTTGATTGTTTCATTTCTTAATGATTGTACCTGTTGCAAGGCAACCTAGTATTGAGCCCGGTCTTCAAGATCAGACCAACATTTCTTTAAATTTGTTTAGTACCATCTTAGATACTATTAATACTCATCCTGAGCTTAATCTCTCATGGGAAACAATTGAACAAGACATAAGTGAACGAGAACGTTGGGAGTCTAGGCATAGACAGCTTAGGAATCAGCCATAACTTTCTTTTTCCTTTAGTTTTGATCTTCTTTTCATGTCCTTAGAACCTCGTGTTTCTAGGAGAAGAAGAGGTTTATCACTGGAAATTAATCCTATTTCTGAAATAGGAAAAAAGAACATTGTGTTATCAACCCAACAAAGTGATCTAAGGAGGACCTTATCTGATTCATCTAGTTCGTATTTCTCTCCCTTACCTATCATTCACAAGATGACATCTAGTGGTGGCTCCGGTGGCACTGGAGGTGCTTCTTTATCTCAATCTTCATATTTGTCAGTGATTGGTAGATTATATAGACACCAAGTCCCTATCCAATCTACCACAAACCCCACCAAAGTCATTAAAAGGTGTGGGTTTTTTCATTTTGAAGAAGATGTTACAACCACCCCATGGCATGTCTCCTCCCCTCTTAACCTGGAACCTGCTACTCGTCCACTTCCTAAATTCAAAGAGAATCTCCCTAGGTTCTCATGGAATAACACTATCACTACGAATGAACACTTGGTGGAATTTTCTAATGCCTTTCACAACATAGGAGCCAATGACAATGATACCTATATGTGCTTATTTGTGAATTCCCTTGAAGGGAAGGATGCGGCCGATTTCTTCGATCTCCCTCCTAAGATTTTATCTACTTGGGAGGAGTTATTCTATTGGTTCAAATCTACCTATGGGAAATCCAAAAGCCTAACTGAGCAATTATGGGAGTACAATAACATTGCTTATAATAATGGTGAGACTATCAAGTCTTTCAACTTGCATTTCACCAAGTTATACAATAAAATCCATGAACTTATTTGACCCCATAACCAAGTCTATTTCATGCATTATTATAATGCATTACCTTCCCCCTATCATCATAGGCTTGAGGAAAAGGACATTGATAACCTCGGTTCTGTTTTGCATACTTGTTTAGAGTATGAAGAATAACTTGAAAGAATAGGCCTTCCTAAGGGAGACTCAGTTAAACAGACATACATGTCTTCCCTCTTACAACTTGTACAAGACATGAATAATAGAATGATAGCGTATGAACGAAAATGAAATGTCTCCTCTCTTACCCCTGGAGCTTCATCTTCTTTTGCACCCCCATTGAGGAATCCAAATGAAAATAATTTTCATCCTAAAGCTACCATGCCTCGTAGTTGGTGTAACTTTTGCGAGGAACACCATGAGTAAAGTACATGTGAGGTAAAGAAGAGTGTCAGAGATAAAATATTTGGTAAGAGACATGAAACTACCATTGTTTTCCTAGACTTTGCAGAGACAGAAGATGTCATGATCATAAATACTAGGTATAAATCCTATGCTCCCAAAGGCAAATATGATCCTCCCCTCACTTCTTCCAGCCCAAACTCATCCTCACTAGCTGCTACTATTTAGGTTTCTAAGGCTCTTGAAAGTCAAGGAACTACCTCCCCTCTCCCCTCTTCTAGATACAACATTTTAAATCAGTTGGCCAACATCAAAGCAGATGCAACCCTTCTAGACATGGCTTTCATCCCTGAAAAACAAAAGCATCTAAAACAATTCATGGAAGGAAAATATTTCGTTGTAGCCAACCTCTCTGAAGAGGTAGATGAAGAGGATTCATTTTTAAATAAAGTAGGTGTACATAAATTTAGATACCCTATAAAAAAAAAACCCTTTTATATTTCTGTAAATATTATGGATAAGATTGTCCAGTGTTGCCTCATTGGTGGTGGTTTGGGCCCAAGTGGAATGACGAATATTATTATGGAAGAGTTAGGCTTGTCTTACACAAATGAAAATGCCAGAAGCATGCTCTCTTATAATATTCTACAACAAGCGACCATAAGTGAAATCAAGGACGTGACCTTGGATTTGTGTGTGCACCCTGAAATTAGGACAACCCTTAATATTCAAGTAATTGATATGCCAGTACATAACTACTCGATCATCCTATGAAGATATTGGAAATATTTGATGGGTGGATACCTCTCACTCGATAGGACACACTTATATGTTCCTCAAAATGGTAAAAGATCATATTCCTTAGAGAGGGAAGGATTTCACCTTACATAGAAAGTGTCCCACAACATAATGTGAATTATATCGAGGAGGACCTAGGAGTGTATTCCATATTTTCTAAGGAGGATAACACTCCCTTGGAACAAATCGTCTTAGACGACGGGATTTGGAATATGCAATTTTATGGTTCATTCTCCAATGAAGGAAACAAAGCGTGTATTATATGTGGGTAAAATTCATAACTTTTCCTATAGGTTAGAGTTTTCTTGCACAAAATATGTCACTGAATTTAAAGCATTATTGTTAGGCATTGAAAATGCCTATAATATGGGTTGTGGTCACCTTATATTTTTTGGGGATTCTGATCTTGTTGTGAACCTTGTAGGTAATATATATTATCCTAGAAACAAGTTGATGAAATGCTACACCTAAACTGTTTGGGCACTTATCTTGAACCTACTATCTTTCAACATCACTCATGTTAAAAGGGAATTGAACTCAAAGGATGATCAGTTAGTTGTTTTTGCATCCTCTCCTAATCGACAACTTCTTCCTCTAAGACTTGATTTTACTTTTCAATCTCTATATCGTCCACATATCCCTGAAAATATAGAATCATGGCACATCTTCCCTAATGATGAAAGCATATGTGCTTTCATTCAAAATGAACCTTATAAGACTAAGGAAATTATGTCAATGGAAGATAACAAGATTCCTAGGGTCTTGACTCCTCTATAAATTTCATTTTCATCAAGTAATGTAGGAAAAAAAGAGAAACATAAAGAAGAGTAATCGAAAATGAAAGTGGCTGAGACCATTTCCTTGAAAATTGGAACCCCCGAGTCTCCAAAGAATGTTAAAATAGGTGCTCAATGTTCTGATGAAGAAAAATTGAAGTTCGCCAGACTGCTTGGTGAATTTCAAGATGTTTTTTCTTATTCTTATGAAGATATTTGTGGTTTTTATCCTTCTCTTATACAACACTCCATTCATATCAAGGAGGGCATAAAACTAGTTAGGAAAAAACAAAGACCTATTAACCCTGCATTGGAAGAAACTATTTGAAAGGAATTGAAAAAACTCTTGAAGGCTGGGATTATCTTTCTAGTTAAGTACTCGGAATGGGTTTCTAATTTGGTTCTCGTTCGGAAAACAATTGGTCAAATCATATTATGCATAGATTTTCGTGCGTTGAATGAGGCTAGTATAAAATATCACTTTCCTCTCCCTAATATAGAAATGATTTTGAAACAATTTGCAGGGTCACAGATGGTGTTCTTACTTGACGGTTTCTCTAGTTACAATCAAATCAAGGTAAAAAGGGAAGATACATATAAAACCACTTTTATTACTCGTTGAGGCACTTTTTCTTATGAACGTATGCCTTTTGGCTTATCTAATGTAGGTGCCATTTTTCAAAGAGATATGAAGATATCTTTTGACGATTTGATCGGTAAGATTATTCAGATATATATTGATGACTTAACTGTGTACTCTAAGAACCGATCAAATCATTTTGGTCATCTTAAAAGAGTTCTCATGCGATGCAAKAAATTTGACATTTCTTTAAATCCTTCTAAGTCTATTTTTTGGGCTACCAAGGGCAAGCTCCTTGGACGCATTGTCTTTGATTCAAGAGTAAGCATCGATCCTGAAAGGATTGTTGCTATCCTAAACCTGCCTGCTCCCACTTCCAAGAAGGAGGTTCAATATTTTATGGGGGTTATTAACTTTGTTCGTAGGTTTGTTCCTGGTTTTGCTGTAATGGTCAAGCCAATTCATAATCTTCTTAAGCAAGATCATTCATTTTCTTGGACATATGATGTCAAAAATTCTTTTGTAGGGATCAAGAAAGGAATTAGCTCCACACTGGTTTCAGTGAAGCTATATTTTGAGAAAGAATTTACGATATATACTAATTCCACAGAGGAGGCAGTTTCTTCTATCCTCATGCAAGATGATGCCTAAGGTAATGAAAAACAAGTGGCTTACATGAGTCAAATCTTGTCTGATGATGAGTTTAAATATTATTTTATTGAAAAACATGATTTCTCTCTTGTTAAAGTTGTTGAAAAATTTCGTCACTTTATCTTAGGTAAGCATACATTGGTAAAAGTCCCTTTACCCGTTGTCAAGTTTTTTCTCTCATAGACTTATCTTTCAAGGAATCTTTCACATTGGCTTGCCAAAATCCAGGAGAATGATTTTGACTATCGTGACTTATACCACCATCAATGGATGTGACTTAGACCTTCACTTAGCTCAGCATGTTGAAACTAGTGAAGAAATTGATGAACAGGATAATTCTCTATCAACACTATTCTACATTGATAATCAGATCCTTCGTGTGTCTGAACATACTTGGTATAAGAATTTGTTTTACTATTTTCAAAACCAAAGATGTCAAGATAACTTAGACACTCATCAAAGAAGAAGGCTTCATCTCAAATCTGCTAGATATGTCATTATAGGAGACTTCTTGTTTAGAAGATTTGATGATGGTATGTTTCTTCACTGTGTAAAGAATGAGGAAGCACATAAACTATTGCAAGAAACTCATGGTTCTTCAAATTATGTTATTCATGTAGGAGGTCATTTTTCTACTAAAACCACTGCTTTTAAGATTATCAGAAAATGATACTATTGGCCTTCAATCTTTCGTGATTCTTATGTTTTTGCGAGATCTTGTGACAAGTGCCATAAATTTGTTGGTAAAGAATGCCTTTGATCCATGTCGTTACAACCTTTCCTCCCAGACTTTCCTTTTTCAAAGTGGGGATTGGATTTTGTTGGTCCTATTAACCCTCCATATTTAATAGGACAAGTATTTATCTTGACATCCACAGACTACTTTACAAAATGGGCTGAATTTGTCTTAATTAAACATTCGACAGATGATCACTTGATTTATTTCCTTGAAAATGATTTTTTTTCCATATTTGGTCTTCCTTTGGAAATTATTATGGACAATGGTATCGCTTTTATTTCTGCTAAGATGACCCAATTTTTAGCTAAGTTGGGGGTTAAACATTTTACCTCATCAACTTATTACCCCCAAGGAAATGGGAAGGACGAGTCTACCAATAAGAATCTGGTGAGAATTGTTAAAAGGCTCATCGAAGATAAGCCTCATCAATGGCACACTCTCCTCACTTACACTCTTTGGGTAGATCAAACCACCACCAATGTGAGCACTGGTTTCACTCCTTTACAACTTTTTTATGGTCAAGAAGCCATTTTTCCTACTGAGTTGGAATGGAACTTTCCTCCGTAAGGTTAATGTTGTAGGTCGAAGAATTGAATTCTTATGAAGTTTCACAAAGGATGAATGCACTACTGGATTTAGAGGATAAAATGATGTTTGCCTTCGGTAATATAAAAAGAAGATAGGAGATAGTTAAAAAATATTTCAATAAGAGTGTCAAAAATGTCAAATTGAAAATCAATGAGAAAGTACTGTTGTGGGATTCATCTCATGCTGATAAGGGAAGACATTCAAAGTTTCAAAAATTATGGTTGGGTCCCTTCAAGATCACTTTTGTCCTAGGTGAAAACTCTTACATTCTAAAGGACTTACAAGAGAGATTTTTCTCCTACAACACTAACGGTTCCCACTTAAAACATTACATGGAACTAATTTGAAAAGTTAATGTTGTTTGGCATGTTTCTGTATTTTAGTAGTTTTCATTTCTTCTTTTACAATAGTTTTTCATTTATGCTTTATGTTAGTAGTTTTCATTTCTGTCATTACAATTCTTCTTGCATTTTAGTATTTTTCATTCTGCTATTTTCATTTATGTCATTTAATTTCTGCTCACTCCATTTTTGCTATCTCATTTATGTTATGACATTTCTTTCTTTTTTATTTCAATTTTTGTCAAAAATAAAGTGTTGGATCAGTTTTTCCACAGCGACACTCCTGCAAAGTATTGTTAATCAATAACAATCAAGATTACATAGTTGTCATGAGGTTCTCCCTGAAGGCATCATTCAATTTGTTTTCTGCTTTCATTGTTGTTTTATGAGATAGTTGGTTACATCTCGCTTCTACTTTTTGTTTCTTCATCCATTCGAGACTCAAAAGAGCAAGTTCAAAAAAAAAATCTCCTTGAAGTAAAGAGAAAATTTTAGTTGAATGATTATTCTTATAGGGATAAACCCCCTCATAATTAACACTTTCCATGAGTTATTCCCAATTTCCCAGTCATTTTTCCATTAAATCCGCTCACTTCCCTCTGTGGCATAATCATTCAGATTTATATCTTCTTGATCTGATGTTACTTGGTCTGCAAAAACAAACATTCTAGGTTCTTAATATGTTGGAAACATATTTCCCTATGGAGTCGCCAGTTTGTTGACGATTAAAATTGCAGCGATGAGTTCTACCCGCAAATTATTGCTAAATCTCTATTATTTAAACTATGCTAATAATGCAATACTAGTAGGTGGGACCCCCTTGTAGATTGGAGGGTCAAATATAGACATATCATACATTTTTCTTCTATTGTTTTGATACTGCTTACATAGTCCTACATGGTTGACAATGCATTATTGGTTTCATTTTTGACATAGTAACAGGTGGATGATGCATTTTATGGGATGTTTCTGCAATTCAAGGCATTATTTGTTTTTCTATGATGGGCATGTATTAATAGCTGCCATGATTTAACCATGTCAAAAATCATCATGATCGACTACCTAGCCACATATATACAAGCAATATGTTAGTGATAACATAACCAAACATGAAAGAAAACCTATGAAAAAAATCCTAAAGGGAAAGGATCTATGTTTTAGCTATGATAAAAGGTTATATGCAAATGCAAATGGAAAAGTTAAGTGATGTTAGTATTAATCCTAACTATTATTCTATGGTTGGTTAGTGGCTATTTGATTTTAATTAGGTTGATTTTGGTGCATATAACATTGCAATATATATTATATGGAATAGAACTTGGCAAAGGTTAATGTGTGAATGTTTGGGTGGCGCATTGGGCAAGGAATATCATCGCAGATTTCAATGGTTTGGGAATTGAATACATGGTTTAATGAATTGGTGAATGTTTGGTTGTTTTGTACTTTGAATTGAATAGGATAGGAGATGGAAGTGATGTGCAGTAAATTCACATCACTCCATACTTGCCCCATTGCTCATCACCCTAGTATTGTTCCTTGTTGCATTTTTGATTTGTTGGTTGTTAAGTTAAGCATTTCAGGTTCTTGGGAAGAAGAAGGCTCGGCTAGCTCACCCTTTTTATCTCTTTTATTACAAGTATGGTTCCTTTTCACCCCATCCATGAATTATTCTCTATGTATGAAAAAACAATGGATGAGTAATGCTTGGGTTTGTGTGTTCTTGAGAATTTCAACTATGTAAATATGTGATATTTCTCTCTGTGGTGACTGTAATTGTTTCGGATTGCAAGCAAAAAAAATGATCTTTGTTTAAGTTGTGCCTTCGCTAGTTTCTCTGAAGGTTTAAAATCATGTTGGGTCTCTGTGGATATTAAGTGAATGTGGTATCATCACTCTGTATTAATGGTGGAGGGTTTCGTACTTTGTATTATCGTCAGTTATTCCCTCACACTTATGAGTGTAKCCCTATCCAGTCACGTTGGATTTCCATTYGGTTGTTGTGCATTTTCTCCAAAGAAGAGTTATGGTTGTGGGATAATTCTCATTGTTCTTTCACCAAAGTATCCCAAGATCCATTCTTAGGGTGTCCATAACGTTAATGTATATTGTATGGTTATGGGGTGATATAGGTTATACCTCGGTGTTATGAATCATCACTGGTATTGTTTTCAATGGTTCGGCTCTTAAGAAAATGGACTGGGAGTAATAAGAAGGCTATGTGGCTTATTGCTTTGTCTATTTCAAAAGGTATTTTTTCATGTGGTTGATAAGTCTCTCAAGACCTCTAGTTATCTATGTTATTGATGAGCGTGCTCTTGATTGTCTCACTCCATTTGTCTTCAACAGAGCCTGATTTTAATCTCCAACAGTCTTTGCTCCTTCGAGCATCTTCTTGGTTGTCAAATATTGGTTATTAATGGAGTTGTTATGGGGTTTTTCATTGAGTCCCTATCCTGTCTTTTTATGATTAAATTGGTTGAAGAGTTACAATTGGGAATGTGAACTTATATACAATCAAACGTTTTCTTATTTCCATTATGATTTCACTTGCTATGAGTTTACAGTGTGGTTGTATTTGAAATTCGAAACACATGTGTGTTTCGCTAGGCCTGATCAAGGTTATAGCTAATTATGGAAATGGTGACTATGTGTATTTGGTTATGTTCATTGTGCATATATTATTGAATCCTCACACAGATTATTAATGGTTACATCTACATTGATAAGAATTGGGGTTTATGTTGACTATGGTTTCGTTGCAAAATATTATTGGTTTATATGATGAAGAATGTGTGTAATCAGGCATGTTTTGGAAGTATGTTCGTATTTGGAAAGGGAACTGTGTATATTTTTTGGGGGACGATTTTTAATTGGTAGATAGTGGATGTTATTTTTATAGTGATGCATTATGGGATATAGGTCGAGCAATATTTTTGTGCATTTCTTTAACTTCTTAAAAGGAACAAAAAAAAATTAAATACCAAACATTTTCTTAAGACTATTGAATGGAAAGTTGTTTTGATTATGAGTATGATTGCACAGACTATTCTGAATTGATATTTTTTGGATAATTTAATTGTTGGAACAACAAACAGTTTGATACACAGAAATGTTGGTGTGATGTTGGTGTTTTTTGGATTGATTTCAGTATAGACTTCTTATTATTAATTACTTAATTCGTTTTATGAACATTATCCATTAACTCCCTGCCATTCTCTCACTTTTTCACACATTACAAATCCCCTCACATTCCCAGATTCACTTTGCACGCCCTGTTCTTAAAATTAAATTATAGTTTAATGAAAACTTTGTATTATAGCAATTGGAGGATGACACATAGATGAGTTACAGTTGATATGTTTTGTTATTTCAACATAGTTGATTGTTTGATAATTTGTTGAGAAGTAACCATGATATACTCCCTTTCATTTTATCACTTTTCTCTCAATACAACCCCTCAGATATCCCAGAACCCTTATTCACCCCCTTCTCATTTACAAGTATTAAACAATTTTTATGGATTGGATTGCATGAGTCTGATGTGTTGTTGAGACAAACTTTGTTTCATATTTAAAGAGATGTCATGTATGGCTTGTTTAATAATATAGTTTCTAATAAATGTTGCATACATGAATGATATTCTTCAGCAGAGGAAGCCATGGATGGAATAACAGGGGAAGAGGGAATTGGAACAGGGGCCCTAGAAACCCAAGTTTTTCGATACATTTTGATGCAGATCCACAAGAGTTGAACCAACTCTTCCAAGACGGATTTTTCAACTGGATTGGATAAGGGGTAGTCCAACCTAGGCTGGAAAGTCCTCCCTTCCAACCCCAACATGTCCCTGTCATCCTAGTTCCCCCTCATGTATCATTACAACCTAAAGTCCCTGAAAATGATGGATGGCGAAAGATTGTTCATCCAACAATCTCCGAACATCGCGGTTGACCGAATTTGTCTCTACCTTCTTCTCCTCCATTGGTTAACCCAATTTTCCATGTTTCCCCTGCTCACTCACCTTTATAGTCTTCCCACACAAGTAAGAGGCTCAAAACCGAAGCCCACTATGCACCAGATAAAGGAAAAGTTGTTGTTTCCCCCTCCTCTCCTTCAAGTGACTCTACCGAATCTGTTTCATCATGCACTAGAGAGATGATTTCTCTCATGCTATCAGTGAGATCGGGCCTAAAGTCTCCACATAGCCTAAGGCCAATTCAGATAAATCAAAGGGAGACAACAACAAAAAAGGGAAAGTTGCCTCCCAAAGTGGCAAATATGATTTTTGAGTGTGCTTATGTATTGATTGTTGAGAACAATTGACTGCTAAAGTTTTTGGACAACACATTATTTTTGGATATTTTGGATATTATATTTTTTGGATAAGGTTTAAAATATCATTGATATTAATTTTCAAATTATGAGAATGATTATGGGAGCCACAAGGAGGGATGTATTTGATTGATTGACTAGTTGTTTTTATTTTTGTTAAGCAACTAAAGGGAGTTACAAGGGGTTTCACCTACTAGTTATTATTTATTAAAGACCCTTATTATTATTTTATTGATTCTTCCCCTAAACTAAAAATTAGTTGAGTTTTAGTTAACTTAACTAAAAGAGGTAGTTTAACTACTTCAACTAATTCTGATTTCTTAAAGGAAAAAAGAGAAGGAGGAACAAGAAAAAAATAGAAGGAGAAATCATACTAAGGGTCCTATTGTAGACATCAAGATTCAAGGCTGAATTACATAATTTAGGCAATTGTTTTTCAGACAGTCGAGTGGGTAGCAATTTGTGGCAAGCTAATCCATCTTTTGAAATTCAATTTTTTACTTTCTGTCAGAAGTCCTTTTGAATGGTTTTCACCGGGGACATCTAAGTTTGACTTTGGTCCAAACTTCCTCAGGGATTTTTGTAAAGAGAATGATTCTTTTGATTTATTGGAATGAAATAAGCAATTTCTATTCTATCTCATGTGTGTTGAATTGTGACTTTATATTTTTTCTTTTGTCTCCACGGTTACTTTTGCATCTTTTATATTAACAAAATAATATAAAATGTTGAATTTTTCAGGAATCTTTTATTTATGAAAAATAATCCTAAGCCCTTGTAACTAATACTTATGGATTAGGAAACAAGTTTTAAAGATATAAACATAGGGTGATATTCCCATCTATCTTTCCTTAGCCAAGAAAGATTTGAAAATGCTTGAGTAAGATTATTTCATATCTTTTCCTCAAAAATCATCAAGTAGTTGGACTTGTCAATAACACCGCACCCACATCCCTACACCATCGGCTGGCTT
>SNQJ01S0137504.1:0-38698 GCA_010110895.2 Picea sitchensis | reverse complement strand
GATGACATCCTCATCTTTAGCAAAACTTGGGAGGAGCACATGCAACACATTCAACAGGATTTTGGCACTCTACTGCAGTACAAGCTATATGCTAACTTGGAAAAATGCTCCTTTGGCATGAACATGGTCCAATACTTGGGCTACATTGTTGATGAGCATGGGGTACATGTAGATCCATCTAAGATCCAATTCATTCCTGACTGGCCAGCCCCGACCACACTAACCGAGATTCATAGCTTCTTGGGACTTTCCAACTTCTATCGGAGGTTCGTGTTGGGATTCTCCAATATTGCATGGGCTCTCAGCCAAGTAACCAAGGGTGGTGGTAGGGGAAATTTTTCATGCGGGTAGTCACAACAATGAGCATTTGAGGATATAAAGCATTGCTTGTTCTTAGATCCAATACTCTCTTTTCCTGATCCGCACCAATTGTTCGATATTGAGACTGATGCATCTGACTATGCTGTCGCCGCAGTTCTCACCCATCATGGGAATCCAATAGCATACCATAGTGAGACACTCTCAAATATTGTCCAAAATAACCCCACCTGTGAAAAATAAATGTATTCCATTGTGAAATCCTATCATCAATGAAAACATTACATTTTGGGCAAGGAGAAAATCATCCACACTAATCACAAGCCTATGTAGTTCATACAGACACAGGGGAAGTTGCAGAACAATCACCATCAAAAGTGGTCCACATATCTACAATAGTTCCATCTCAACATAAAGTATAAACTAGGGAGCACAAATCGTGTTGTTGACTGCCTCAGTCACCCTCCTATTCCTGCACTCACCACAATACTCCATTCCTATGGGCATGAGCTATCTGAGAGGCCCCAACTTTATCAGCGTGAACCGAAATTTGAAACCACCTATCATCCCTTGGGTACAAGAGAAAGTGTCACTTATTTTCACATCCAGGATGGATTGCTATTCCATATGGGCCACCTCTATGTTCCCACAAGAGAGTGTGCAAAGATGATATGGGAGTCTCACTATAGTTGGCTTCCAGGACATTTTGGTGTAGAGAAAATGGTGGTTGTTCTACAAAAACATATTAGTGGCCAAAAATTCAACAATACGTGAACAAGTATATCAGATCATGCACTGCATGTTCCATTTCCAAGCCATCCATAAAGAAGCAACAATTATACACCCCTCTTCCTACTCCAGAGAGGCCTTGAGAATCCATCTCAATGGATTACATCTCTGGCCTTTTGTCCACCAAGAATGGCAATGATTGTGTATTTGTGGTGGTGGATCAATTTTTGAATATGGCCATTATCACAGCCTGTGAGAAGAACATCACAGCGACATATACTTCCAATATCTTCTTCGAATGAGTGTGGGTCAATTTTGGGATACCACAAACGATAACCGCAGATTGGGACAATAGGTTCCTCAACACATTTTCTTTGAGTATCTAGTCATTGTTAGACACAAAGTTCACTAAATACATTACTTTGTGCCCCCAAACAGATGGAAAGATAGAGGTCTTCAATCAAATGACTGTGCACATCCTACACATGTACAAATCTAAGCATCCATGTACATGGGATGAGATTCTTCCCTATGTTCAGCATAGCTACAACAGAGCTCTTCATAGCTCCACGAGCCATATCCCATTTCAGGTAGGGTTGGGATACCAACCCTTGGGTTCCATTCATATTACAATACCTCTTGAAAACACATAGGAAGAACCTTCCCATCTTCAGTCAGAGTTCGACAAAGCCACCATATTCATTGAGAGGAATCAGCACATCCTCCAACAGGTCCATGAGATTTTGTAGAAAGCTAATGCGAAGTACAAGAAACTCCATGATCAACACCGAGTACCATACCAATTTTAGGTGGGAGGCAAGGCTTGGTTACATTTGCAGAAAGAGTGCCTTAAAGGACCCCATTAGAAGCTTCGCCCACTTCTCTATGGGCCTTACACTATCACCAAGGTTGTAGGTAGCAATTCTTTTAAGCTCAACACTCCACCCTTCCTTGGCTTGCACCTAGTGTTCAAAGTGGACCTCCTTCAGCCATAGTTTCCATCATTATTGGACACCTCAAAGATCTTTGTGGCCACCCACCTACTCCAACTGGCTCCTCTTCTTACTTTTTAGTTCATCATGTTCTTCTGTAATCCTTTCTAATTGTGGTTTCTACACTTCTGGGGATATTTGAATCCCTACATAGTTTCTAGGTGGATATTGTTGGTCACCCACCTAATCCAACTGACTGATTTTGGAAGTTTTCATATCAGCACATCTTTTTGTACTTCCATGGTCGTTTTTATGCCCTAAACAGTGTTTTTTTGGCATGCCACAATCAAATTGTAGACAAAGTCAGAGTTTGATGACATAATGTATATCTCTCTAAAATACCTTTCCAACAAGCTATCACGCACCTAAAATGGAGGTCGTATGCAAAAGTTATGACCCTGGGAAGTTAAGGTACTAACTTACCCATAGGGGCCCACATAAATTTTGGTGTTTCATCTCCTAGGGCTAGTTTTTTGGATGTCTAGGGTTTTGGAAATCATGAGTAATGTTAGAAAGGCCTCTGGAGACTTATTGTAATCATTTTTCTCAGATGGATGTGTGTAACAAGCCACATCTCTTCTCAGATATATCTACCACCATTCGAGCAAGTTGTTTCCAACTCTACAGTTTTACAGTTTCAGCTTATTTCATTTATTCAATAGAAATTATTGTTCATTGGATATCTATTTTTTTTGTTCATATCTTTGTGTTATTGCATTCATTCTATTATTCCTTGTGTTCCTCTCATAAATCTGGATCACTTGAATGGCTGAACAAACTTCAAACTTAAAACTATTGAAACAATTGAAATTGACCTTTTGATGAAACTTAAAATAACTTTAAACATGAAGAGTAAATGTAGTTAAACAATAAATAGTTAAAAAAAATAATTTTTTTTATCAATCAATTAAACAAAACATAATGTAAACATAATCCTTCCTAGACTAGCTGTTTTGCAGCTATTGCACTTGTTTTTCTTTAAAAAAAAAAGTATAAAAAATTTAATGATATTTACATTAAAGTGGCAACACACATTGTCACATAAGGTCATGGCTCGGCAATTACTTAATGCATTTTTAGTAATCATCCCTTCAACATAGCATCATTCATTTCTATTTTGAAAGATTGACTATTGTGGTTATGATTATGAACAATGGTCCTTTTATTTCTCCCATAATATATCTTTGAATTAAAGAAAAGTATAAATTTTTTAATGATATTTACATTAAAGTGACAACACACATTGTCACATAGGGTCATGGCTAGGCAATTACTTAATGCATTTGTAGTAATTATCCCTTCAACATAGCATCATTCATTTCTATTTTGAAAAATTTACTATTATGGCTCTGATTATAAACAATGGTCCTTTCATTTATCCCATAATACATCTTTGAATTAAATCTAGTAATTCATGTTGAATTTTCAAGAAAATTTTAGAACATTGTATGCATTTAAGTTCAATGTTTAAAATTTATTAGTACATTTAAAAAAAATAGATAAAATGCATATTTAAAAGAATATATATTTATTTTTTAAATCCAATATAATATAAAAATAAATGACTTCAATTTTACATTTTTTTTCACTTAATTTAATTCTTCTTAATGCTATTGGATTCCTAACATATTTAATAAATCCAGATTGACTTTGACAATATTTAATAAATCTAAAATTATAACATAAATCATACTAGTTTTAAAAGAATCAAATTGACAATATTTAATAAATCCAAAATTATACCATAAATCATACTAGTTTTAAAAGAATCAAAGAACCATGATAGAGAAATATATAACCTTATAATAGAGAAAACTAGAATATCATGAAGGTAAGTATAAGATATAAAGGGAAAGTTCATTAATGTTGAGGTTAGTCATAAGGAAATATAGATCCATTCATAAATCTCGATTTATAATATAGGTTTAATATAAGGGAAACTTTTGTCTTGACTGAAATGGACTATGGCTTTTTAATAGGGATATATGCTTGCTTTCATATAAGCAAATGATTGAGAATTAAAATATTTAGAATCACAATATATCTTAAGATAAAATTGACCCATTCACTCCCAGGAATGTTGGTATTTGCATTGCATTTGAGAAGTGATATTTTTAGTTCAATTCCAACTCAATAGTATTTGTATCATCTAAAATAAATATTCTTACGAAACAAGGGGGGAAAATGGCAGTCTCAGAATGATAACATATAGAATCATAATAATGAATCTTGAGTGTTAAATAAGAAGCATACAAATGGATTTGGATGGAGGTTTTTTGGGTCTACAGTCGGTAGTCTCAAGTGTTTTTTCTTGTGCATGGAGGTTTCCCAATAGGCTCCCAACCTCTGTCCCACATGTTTTTTCTCGTGCATGGAGGTTTTCCAATAGGCTCCCACCCCTCATCCCACTCTATTCCTTATTTTTTTGGTCTATCCCTATTGGATTCCCATCCCCTTTTCCATTCATCTTTCGCCTATCTCCAATGTGTTATATGGCTTCACCTTAGGAGTCTCCATGTTCCTTACATATTTTTTTTTTGTACTGGTTAGGCCATAATTATTTTGCGGAGGAATATGAGGTGGAGTACGATCTCTCCCCTCCATGTGTCAGGGCCTTCCTTTTACATGAAGAGTTTGTGAATCTTTCCTTTTCCTCTCCCTTCTCTGGTTCTATGACTTCTTTCGGCGACTTCAAATATCACCTTGCACGAGTCAAGAAGGATGTTTTTCATGCCGAAGATCCCAGCATTAATGCACCTCCTTCCATATTCCCCATTTATATTTCTGATGAGCCCTTTCCTCGAGAATATTGTAAAATATCTCCCCCGCCTTCTTCGATTTTGTAGCCTTCTAGTCCCTTGCAGACAAGCCTAGAAAAAAAGAAAAAAGATTAGATATTGTTGAGGGAGATGAAGGATAAGGGAGAGATCCCTGGTGCAAAGGAGTCCAAACTTAAGTGAAGCTTCAGGTGTATTTGGGGAAAAGGTGGTGTTGTTAATATGGTGGTGGGATAAGACATATCCATTGCAGAGGTAACTTAGTTCATGGGCAGGGCCTTAGTAGGACAATTTACTGGAAAATCCGTTGTGGATAAGGCTCTACATGGATGGATGGATTCACAATGGAAACCCTTGCTAGGGTATATCCCCAAAGAACATGTGTTGACTAGAGCTAGTCTTCTTTCCTTTTTTGGATGGAGGAGGAGTGTTCATCAATATTATAGAAAATTTGGACGTGGGGGACTTTTGGTCTCTCCCTTAAGCCTTGGTCAGTGGTTTTTGACTCAACTAGAGAACCAATTTCCCTTGTGAGAGTATGGGCTATTCTTCCTGGATTACCCTTGGCCTTCTGATCTAGAGAATATCTAGAAGCCATCGATAATAAACTTGGTTCCTTCGTCATACTCGAATCAAATTGGGAATTTAAAAAATCTCAATGTTGGGCATGGGTCTAGATTGAGGTGGATGTATGTGGTGGTAATATTGGTAATCTAAACATTGTATACACTGATAAAGTCTGGCACCAGAATATTGACTATTGGAACTTACCCTTTAGATTCCTTGGGTGTCATGGAATTTGTCATACTCATGCTCAATGTAATCAATCGACTCCTCTGTTTCAAAGCCACCCAAAGGTTTGGAAGTCAAAATACACAATGGGAAGATCTGGTGTTATGGAGGAAGTCTTTTTTGATGGTATACAAGGGGAGGCAAATTTATGCCCATATGTGGTGGTCTCCTAAAGCAAAGCTCTTAGAGAATTGGCTCAATGTTATCAGCAAAAAGGTCTGGTTCTTTCTCCCCTGGTTTTTTATCCTGTTTCGGTCTTTGAGCTCGATTTACCTGTGACTCCCTTGTCAGAAATGGTTTTCTCTCCTTCTCCTCATTCCCCTTCTCCTCCCCCTTTGCTAGATGGTTCCCCCCCTTCTAGAGTGTCTCTTTCCTCTCATCTCCTCCTCATGTCCAATCTAATCAGTTGCCTTCCTTGTGGCCTCTCCTTTCCCCCTCTCCTATTCTTGTTTCCTCCCTTGATAATTGTCCTTCCCCCTTCTCCTCCCCTCTCTACCTCAGTCCCTTGATAACTCTTCCCTCTAATATTCACTCCGCCTCTCCCTCATCCTGAGTTCCCCCATCTCCCCCTATTCACATATATGCTCTACGGTCAAAGGATCATCTGAAGGAGATAATCTCCTCTAAATGAGCTCTATCCCTAGATCCCCCTAAGGTATTGTTTACATATTGTAACTTAGAAGAATATTCTAATTATATTTGAGTTATTATTTAATAGATCAAATCCCTTTTTTTGGATTGGTCAAACTACATTTGTATAGTGGTATTTGTAAAGTCAGTCCCTAGTAATTATAAAGTGGTTTTAACCACTTCTAGGAGAAGTCAGCCCCACCAAGTGAAGAGACATAACCCTATCTCCTCCTCAACTTCTATTTATATGTGAGGATGGTGCCTCACTTGAGCACACACACTCTCACTCATCTAGTGTGCATATGTTGAAGGCAGTTGCAGTTGCAGGAGGAAGGAGAAGAGAGGTGCATGCTCAATCTTGGTTTATTCTTGGTGTTTTGGTCTTAGTCTTGGTATTGTATTGGCAATCTATTATTGAGGAAGAATTTGTTGGGTTTTCTCCCCCATGAGGGTTTCCTAGGATAAAATGTTGTATACCTTGTGATTTTGTTTCTTTCAGTGATCCTCTTTATGTTGTTGTTTTGGAAATGCATTGAATGTCATGTAATTTGGAAATAACTTAATAAAAAAAGTAAAAACTTAACATGGTATCAAAACTTGATTGAATAGAGCACCTTTCACTGGTTGTCTAGATGTCATTATTGTTGTAAAAGAAAATTAGGGATTTTTACTGAAGAAGAATTTTTGACCAAAAAATATATTGGTAAGTGCATTGTGACCTAGTGCATCTTTTGGCAGCTTGAGCAAACTTTTTCAGTGGGAAGATTCTATGGAAAGTCAAACCCTAGTTTTGAATGGTACCAAAACCAGTACGAGAAGTACCATTCCATAATTTCACAGGTCAAGTTTCAAGGGGAAAAACTTGGGATTTTTTGAAACTTTCAGCTCCAAAAAACTCGCCTCAGCCCAAGGCATCTCTTGGTAAGATCAATTTCAATTTTTGAGCATTTTCATTTTCTAGTCATTTTCTTAGCTCTAGGTCAATATTTTTGCAAGTACCAAGCTTGTTGACAAGTTAGAAAGTGTGGAATTTTTTTTTTCCTGGAAGTACATAATTGGAATCATTCTTTAAGAGAACGACCTTGCAAAATTCATAAAAAAAAATGTACCAGAACCCAAAGAAGATGCAGCCAAAGAGAAGTACAAGAAGGATATGATTAATGTTAAAAGGATAATTGCATACTTTATTCGATACCACTTGATCCCACAAGTGTATTATAATAATACTCCAAAATATATGTTTGATTCCCTAATCACAATGTATGAAGGAAAGAACATCAACCAGAAGATGAACTTGAGAACCCAACTCAAGAATACAAAGATGCAAAAAGGAGAAATAGTTTAAGACTATTTCTCTAGGGTTTCTCAATTCAAGGAATAGTTAGAGGAAATTTGAGAAAACTTAGATAAATATGAACTCATAATGACAACTCTTAGTGGTCTCACAATACCTTGGGATGCCTTCATCCAAACTATTTGTACAAGAAAAGAGAAACTTCAATTTGACAGTTTATGGGAAGAATGTGTCAAGAAGAAGCAAGAGTGTCCAACTGAGAAGTTGTCCTATTAAGAGATGAAGATCAAGCCCTAGCTTCTCATGCTAAAGGTGGAAGGAAAAAGTCTCATTTTCAAAAGGAGACCCACTTTCATAAATATTCTCACTCTCCAAAAAGATTCCAAAACTATCACAAGGGTCAAAGAGAGGGAAAAAATTCCTCCTCCTATCAATATTATCATTGTGATAAGATAGGACACATTTCTAAGAACTATCCTCCCATAAGGGAAGAATACAAGAGGAGAAATAACAAAATACATCATGCCCATGCAACTAAATATGATGATCCACCCAAGAAGTTAACTAAAGAAGATATTGAATATTATGTTTTGTTTTCTTCCCTCTCAGGATCTGTGGCACCTGGAGAGGATACTTGGCTCATATATAGTGGTGCCTCTAAGCACATGAAAAGTCAAAAATACATTCTCTCTAGCCTTATAGAAAAGGACTTCCCCCATAAATTTTCACTTGGAGATGATTATTAGTACCCTACCAAATGAATGGTATAATCCACCTACAAACTTGATTCAGGAACTCCGATGAGAATGAAGGATGTACTCTATGTACCGGGTTTGAAAAAGAACTTACTTTATATTTGAAACCTAGATAAGAAAGGTTTTAGGGTTGCATTCATACATGGTGAAGTTCTTATGTGGTCAAAAGGAAGAATATAGAAGATGCAGTTGTTATTGGAACAAAAGAAGGTGGTGTGCACAAGTTAAAAGGTCACTCAGATGTATCCTTGACTCACTCTACTAAAATTCCTTGTGAACTTTGGCATAGAAAACTAGCTCACATCAACTACAAATCCTTACCATATGTAAGGAAGGTAGTTACAAGTTTACCATAACAAAAGGTTGATCATGAAGGTGTATGCAAGAGATGTGCAGATGGAAAGAACATAAAGAATCGTTTTCCAAAGAGTGACAGTAAAGTAGAAGGAATTATGTAACTTATCCACTCAGATGTATGTGGTCCAATGCCATCAACCTCTCTAAATGTGTATGTGTAATATGTATCCCTTATTGATGATTACTCTCGTAAGACTTGGGTTTATTTCTTGAAGTCAAAAGATAAAGTACTTGGAAAGTTCCAGGAATTCAAATCCTTGGTAGAAAACCTCTCCAAAAGGAAAATCAAGATACTTAGGTCAGACAATGGAGGAGAGTACACTTCAAATGAATTTGGAATCTTTTGTAGAGATGTCGAGACTAAAAGGGATATCACCACTCCCTATAATACTCAACAAAATGTTGTAGTAGAAAGAAAGAATAGAGTGATTATGGATGCACTAAAGACTATGATTCACTATCAAGATATTCCAATGCACTTATGGGATGACGAAACAAGAACAACATTATATGTCCAAAATAGATTATCCCATAGTGCACTTGGTTTCAAAAATCCCGAATAAATTTTCACCAAAAAGAAGCTAGAACTAAGCCATCTCAAAATATTTTGTTGTCCAGTATTTGTAGACATTCCAAAAGAAAAGAGAACTAAGTTGGATCCTTAGGGAAATATGGGAATATTTGTTAGATACTGTGAGGCCTCTAAGACCTTCAAAATTTACATACCAAGTTACCATCATATTGAGATCAACAAATATGTAACCTTTGATGAAGATACAACACTCAAAATATCAAGGAGATGCCATCTTGAAGAAGTATATGAAGAATAACTTGTAGCTCCCATAGTTGCATAATCCGTAAAGGAAGTTGTAGTTATCCCTGATGATGAGATTCCAAAATATCATGATATGATAGAATCTCAAGAACCTCCCCGGTCTGACGATATCTCATAAGAGAAATCTAGCTTGGGAGAAAGAACTTATTCAATATGCAAAGAAGTATGGTGCCCTAGAAGGAACCATGATACAAATAAATAATCCTAAGCCATTCTCTAGCTATATGACCTTGATGTGTGATCTCGTAGAGAAGGAACCTATTTACTTTTAGGAAGTCATTCAAAAGAAAGAATGGATGGACACCATGACAAAAGAATACCATTCCATTATAAAGAATGATGTATGGGAAGTAGTTCCCAGACCAAAGAACAAATATGTGGTATCTTCCAAGTGGATATACAAAATAAAACATGTAGCGTATGGAAGTATTGAAAAACATAAGGAAATATTTGTGGATCATGGATTTTATCAAAAGGAAGGTATTGAATATGAATAAACATTTTCTCCTATAGCTAGATACACTTCTATCATAACCATCGTATTTCTTGTAGCCAAAATGAAGTGGAAGTTACACAAGATGGATGTAAAAACAACTTTCTTAAATGGTGTTAATGAATAAGAAGTGCATATAGAACAACCACAAGGATTTGAAGTTGAATATATAAAGACTCATGTATGTAGGTGGAAGAAATCCCTATACTGGTTGAAGCAGGTTCCTAGAGCTTGGTATGGAAGAATTGATAGTTTCCTGACGAGATTGGGCTTTACCAAGAGTAAAGTTGATCCTAACCTATACTTAAAGGTTATGAATGATGAGGTAGTTATATTTATACTATATGGGGATGATTTATTCTTAAAAAGAGAAGAAAATCTCATCACAGGTTGCAAGAAGAAGCTCGTTAGAGAGTTTGAGATGAAATACCTAGGGACGATTCATTATTTATTAGGTCTTGAAGTTTGGTAGAGGCCAGAGAAGATCTTCCTTAACCAAGGGAAGTATGAAGTTGAAATACTGAAGAGATTTGATATCTTAGAATGTAAATCCATGAACACACCCATGGAAACAAATTTGAATCACTTGGTTGATACTTCGTCAGAATTGGTTGATGCTACTCTATACAGACAGATTATTGGATTGTTGATGTATTTAACGAATACCATGCCAAATATATGCGTTGATGTGAACATCTTGAGTCAATATCTAGTGGAGCCCAGACATTTTCACCTTGTAGTTTCAAAGAATGTGATGAGCTACCTTAAGGGTACGTTGGATTATGGTCTCTATTATACTAGAAATCATGACTTCAGACTATACGATTATATTGATTCACATTGGATTGGAAGTGATTCAGAAAGAAAAAAACACTTCAGAATGTTGTTTTAGTTTGGGGTCATCCACGACTTCATCGAAAATAAGGAAGCGATCCATTATTTCTCTCAGCACGACAAAAGCATAGTACATTTCAACACGTTCCACCAGTTGTGAAGCAATATGGCTTCGGAAGTTGTTGACAGGTCTTTTTGATCTGGAGATGGAAGACACCATGATTGTATGTGATAACCAAAGTTGTATAAACATGACAAAGAAACCAGTGTTCCATGATAAGTAGAAGCACATAGAGACCCACTATCACTACATTCGTGGTATCATGCAAAGGGGAGTTGTAAAGCTCCAATATGTTGGCACAGATGAGAAAGTTGCAGATGTGTTAACCAAGCCTCTGTCTCGTGTGAAGTTTGAGTACTTTCGATACAAGCTTGGTGTTGTTCTAAAGGACCTCTCTCAAAAGGGGTATTGATGTTGACGATACTATGGTATCCTGACCAACAACGGGTAGACCATTAAGATTTTATATCCTAGGAGATTGATCATCTCTAGGAAGATCCTGAAGGTCTGGTAAGGACGGTCTGTCAAAGTACTTGTTGTTAACACATATAATTGATTTTCCTTGTCACCTTATATCCGTTTAGTTGTCAAATCAAATTGTGTTTTGAGTGCTACCAACTCAGTAGGAGAGTTCACAACACACTCAAACTACCCCCTTCATTCAAAATAATCATTTACTTATGACATGATAGGGGTTTTTATTGTTTTCAACATTTATATCTAACAACTTACAGGGATCATAAATTTGGATATCCTAATTATTTAGTTGAATCGCTCAAAATCAAATTTTGGAGCAAGCGCTACAAACTGTGACTGGCGCTGTGAACTCCACTATGAACTGGTTGCAGAGGATAGTTGGCTGTTAGATCACTTGTAGGCGTCCTTGTGCCAATCTGAAATTATCAGCATCAATATCATATCCATCAAGTACTCCATGATATTTTTGTATTGTTTGGAGGTCAGGAAAGGAGTCTGGCCTCTTGTTTTCTCTTGGCGTTGCAAACTGTCACAAGCACTGCGAACTGAGATAGGGGCGCCGCGAACTCATTTCTTGTAGCAAATGCTTCTAAATATTTGACGATAGCTATAAAATGGTGATGTGGGTTTCTCAAAAATTGTTTGTGGAGGAGAATGATATGATTTTTTACTTGCTGACCAAATTTCAGCCGGACCCAGTTTGGAATTTGAGAGATACAATTAAAAGACCAGTGCGCTACAAACTAGCGCTGCAAACTCTCTGTTTTGCATAGTTGTTGGATATTCTCTTTGTTTGACAGTTGCCACTTGTCAAGGAGGGTTTGAACGAATTCTCAGAGATCAGTAAAATGCTAAGGGAAACCTATACCTAAGTTTTAGCTCCATTAAATACCTCATGCAACGAGTTGGAAACAATTTATTAATCACTTCCAACAAATTCCTGAAAAATAGCAGTTTGTTGGATTCTTGTCTCTTTGACTGTTGCCACCTATATCCAAGGTATATAATCCTATGCAAGAGGGGGAATTTGAATTGTAAATTTTTCATTGACAGCCTATTCTATAAGAGAGTAATGAGAAAGCATTGAGGAAGGTTGGAGTCATAGGAAAAGTACTGTTACTATTTTGTAAACTCTCAGAATCTGTATATCTGGATGGAGGATTCTTGTGTAGTCAAAGATCATATTGTTCTCCTTTCTTTGCTCATTTTATTTTTCTTCTTGCTCTAATGGGATAATGATTGATAAAGGATTTATCAACAACTTTTTTAGCAGGTTTATGCAGTGTATGATTTACTATGTATTTTGTGAAGCATCTCTTCTTGGAGAGCAAATTTTTGTTTCTTGATTAGAAGGATCCTAATTAATGAAATTTCAGCCATATGAATGTGTCAATCAAGACTAATGTGAAATTGGCTATTCATCTTGATGTTTTTATGTATTTTATTCTATTCATATTTCAAATATGTATTGGTTGGASATTATGATAACACTTTTTKCTAGAATAATGTCTTTGKKATTTAATGCATTAGATCAAGATTTGAACCTTATCAGTTTGTTCCATTTTTTTTTAAATATAATCACTCATCAAACTATAAACACTTTGATGTGTATTGGGMTTACACTTACAACAGTCTAAGTGTGACTCTCAATGCTAACATTTTTTATGTCATTTCCAGGGAGAGAAATGTGAAGTGATATTCCCTGGGAGAATGACATAGATGTAGCTCTTGATGGTAGACAAGAGAGGGACATAGAAAATTGATTGTAATCATCTACCTGGAGAATCCACAATCAAGGAATCCACTAGAGGAAGGATCCTGTTGATAGAAAATGAAAATATGGAAGGGAAAAACTAGGTATCATCTCATTAGTTTTCTCCATGAACTTTTATTCTTGTTCATTAGTTCATTCTGGTCTTTTCCTTTACAAATAAAAAATATTATTGTTTTCTTTGTTTACTTTGATGAGAATCAACATTCGTTTATATTTCCCTCTTTGGAAGAAGAAGGTCTCCATACTTCCTATGTTGTAGATGTTGATCATGTCTCCTCATCTCAGCCTATTGAGAAAGATGAAATTCATATCTCAATCCCTCCTAAAATTGAGCAGCTTTATAGTCATGGCAATCATGAGGCTGATTTACCTTCTAAAGTATTTGTTATACCTTGTAGTCAGCTTATTAAACCTCGTTTTCAGCCCACTACTGTTCAAACTAGAATTAGAGAGAAATTTTTTAAACCTTTAAGATTGACATCTTATCTTCACCCTTTCCCTCTTAATTTCTTTAAGTATCTTCCTCATTTTTCTGGAGAAGATCATATCACTGCCGAGAAGAATTTGGGATCCTTTGAGAAATTTGTCGATCAATTTGAGATAGTATATGAATATGTTACCATGAGGTTATTTTCCAAATCCTTATTTGGGGATGTTTCTTTGTGGTTTAAGGGTTTGGGAGTGGATTCCATTGGTTCATGGATTGAGTTATATAATGAATTTTTAGGATATTGGGGAGAGAACAAGTCTTTTGATCAATACTTAACCGATTGTTTTGCTCAGAAGAGAAAAGAAGATGAAGCTCTATTCACCTTCAACAGGAGGTTTCACAATTTGTATTACAACATGCCTATTGAAATTTGGCCTACTCAGGTTGTTTCCATGGTATAGTATACAATGGCACAAGATCCCAATCTATTCCTATACCTCAGAGAAAGAAAGTCACCATCCTTGCAGCAGATGTTTGTTGATGCAAAGGAAGTGGAGAGTAATCTTTGGGCATGTGCACAACTCTCTTTTTATATATTGGAAAATGTTTTGGATGAGGAAGAAACCGAGGAATTATATGGACAACAAGAAGCTTATCCGAGCTTGAAATTGTTTCAGCATGCTTGCACATCATTTCCATATCTTAAATCTTTTTTTGATCTTAAAATTATTAAATCAGATTTTTCCMTTGTTAAAGATGCAAATGTACATGCTTATAACTCATACTAGCAACATGAATTTGCATATGCAGCTGAGCCTTTTCCTAATTATGAGAAAAGGGATGATTATGTTTATGATGAAAATCATAAGGAAGATTTTGCAGAAGGTGGTGACATTTCTGTTTTAGAGAAAGTTGTTGCCCCTCATCATCTTACTGTTGAATTAGAAAATCATTTAACATTCTTGGCTCATGATAATCTCCTTGATTATATTCTTTTAAAATTTGGTCAAGAAGTTAGGAAGGAGCTATAGGAACAAGTGAGTGTGTTCTCTTTTTCATCAATAGATGGCCAGCAGGGAGAAAGTCAACAAGAAAATAAAAAGAAGCATATTTTTGTATCATCATGTACTAATTCTCCCAGTATTGACCTTGTATCTAACAGTTTTAGAGAATATTTTCCAGGACCGTAAAGAGGAGGTTGAGAAATCATATGGTCAATCTACAGTGTTTTTTTATTCAGATAAAGTTGACCAATAATTTCAAGAAGACACTACAAATAAGTTTCTTTCCAAAGGAGATAATTAGCAGCCAGAAAAATATTTTGTTGTCCATGATTTCTTTGAAGCATGTGATATCTGTGGGATGTTTCAAGGAGGTCAAGAGAATTACAATCTTGTCAGCAGAGCAGAGATTATGAAGGAGCACCCCAGTATTCTAATGCAGCCATAATTATATCATGTGATTCATGATCCTATAGCCATATACATGGAGTCGATTTGTTCAAAAATTTCCTACATTAGATATTTTTCCATGCAATCACGTTGCAACTATAAGTATCAATTGCTCATACACTATCTGCTGCATTTGTTGCATCTTTTGTGGGTTTTCTTAAAGAGTTACCTTCAAAAAGTTGTATTTATAAATCATATGCTTTTATGGCTTCTTTTGAAGTTTCATTGTACTTGATTAAGCAGAGTCCAGTTGGTTAGAGTAGGGTAGTGTAGGTAATAAGCTCGCTTCCCGAGATTTATTTTTTCTTCAATTTTCACAGTATGATCAGATTTGCAGTATGAGGTTTGTTTGCAATAGTTCTTTCAGTTTGATTGGATAAGTGACAGGTCTTGAAGTATTTCATAGGATTGGTTTCACAATTTTGATACTAGATGACCCTATATCCCAATGGATAAGGAACTGGAACTGAATGTTCTTGGAAACTCACAGGGAGCATGCCATCCTCTGTGGAGCCAGATGTTAACACATAGAATTGATTCTCCTTGTCACCTTCTATATGTTTATTTGTCAAATAAAAATTTTGTTTGAGCATTTCCAACTCACTAGGAGAGTTCGCAGTGCACTCAAGGTACCCCCTTCATTCAAAATAATCATTTACTTATGACATGAAAGGGGTTTTTATTGTTTTCAAGGTTTATATTTAACAACTTATAGGGATCATAAAGTTGGATATCCTAACTATTTCCTTGAAGCACTCAAAATCAAATTTTGGAGCAGGTGCTGGAAATTATGACTGGCATTGCAAACTCCACTGCAAACTGGTTGCAGAGGATAGTTGGCGGTTAGACCACTTGTAGGCGTCCCTGTGCAAATATGAAATTACCAACACCAATATAATATCCATCAGGTACTCCATGAGCATTTTTGTCTTGTTTGGAGGTCAGGAAAGTAGTGTGGTCATGTGTTTTCTCTTCGTGCTATGAACTGTCACATGCACTATGAACTGAGACAAGGGCGTTGTGAACTCATTTCGTGTAGCGGTTGCGTCTAAAGATTTGATCATAAATATAAAATGGTGTTGTTGGTTTCTCTGAAATGTTTTGTGTAGGAGAATGATATTCTTATTGACTTGCTGACCAAATTTCATCCTGACCCAATTTGGCATTTGAGAGATACAATTAAAACACTAGTGCGCTGCAAATTGGCATTGCAAACTCTATGTTTTGCATAGTTGTTGGATATTCTCCTTGTATGATTGTTACCACCTGTCAAGGAGGGTTAGAAAAAATTCTCAGAGACCATTTAGATTCTAAGGGACACCTGCACCTAAGTTTTTTCTCCATTAAATACCTCATGCAGTGACTTGGAAACAATTTATTAATGACTTCCAACAAATTCCTGAAAAAATAGCATTTTGTTGGATTCTTGTCTCTTTGACTATTATCACCTATGTTTAAGGTCTAAAATCCTATGAAAGAGGGGAAATTCAAATTGTAAAGTTGTCATTGACAGCCTATTCTATAAGAGAGGCATTAGAAATCATTGACGAAGGTTGGAGTGATAGGAAAAGGACTGTTACTATTTTGTAAACTCTCAGAATCTGTATATCTGGATGGAGGATTCTTGTGTAGTCAAATATTAGCTTGTGATCCTTTCTTTTTTCATTTTCTTTCTCTTATTTCTCTAATGGGATACTGATTGATAAAGGATTTGTCCAAAACTTTTTTAGCAGGGTTATGCAGTTGATTATTTAATGTGTATTTTGTGAAGCATCTCTTCTTGGAAAAAAAAATTATTTCTTGATTAGAAGGATCCTAATTAATGAAATTTCAGCCATATGAATGTTTCAATCAAGCCTGATGTGAAATTGACTGTTCATCTTGATGTTTTTTTGTGTTTTATTCTATTCATATTTCAAATATGTACCATTTGGAGATTATGATAGCCCTTTTTCCTAGAATATAGTCTTTGGGATTTTGTACATTAGATCAAGCTTTGAACCTTATCATTTTGATCCATTTTTTAAAAATACAATCACTCATCCAACTCTAAACACTCTAATGGGTATGGGGATTACACTTACAACAGTCTAAGTGTGACTCTCAGTGCTAACACCTGTGCATTTATATTCCAGTTTTGGTTAGTAGTGGTAGCTCTCTTAGGATTTTATATCCTAGGGAATCTTAGGATTCTTGGGCCGATCCAAAAGGTCTGGTAAGGATGGTCTGTCAGAGAAACACAAATGTTGTTGATTGATACACCTGCCTCGTTCTATTGCCACATGTTGATTATGTTGTTGTTCCAACTTTGTGTTGTTGATTATGTTGTTGTTGTTTTAGCTTCTTTCTATTGATGTTGATGTTTCATATTCATGCTTATGATGATGATGATGATGATGATATTACTCCAGCTCCATGATGTAAGAGATGATGATATTTATGATGTGAAAAAATTCTGATGATTTATAGATCTTCCAATCAGTGTTCCAGATGTTGATGATGATGCTTCCCTCTCCTTCTCTCGATGATGTTGTATTAGGTCAAGTTAGTAGAATACTCTTCTCGTTAAGGGAGAGTGTTGAAATATTGTGACTTCAAAGAATATTCTAATTATATTTGAGTTATTAATTAATAGATCAAATCTCCTTTTGTGGATTGATCAAATTTGGTTTTGTATAAGATCAAATCCCCTTTTGCGGATTGATCAAATTTGGTTTTGTATAAGATCAAATCCCCTTTTATGGATTGGTCAAACTACATTTGTATAGTGGTATTTGTAAAGTCATCCCCTAGTAATTATAATGTGGTTTTAACCACTTCTAGGAGAAGTCGGCCCCACCAAGTGAGGAGACATAGCCCTAACATCTCCTCAACTTGTATTTATTTGTGAGGATAGTGCCTCACTTGAACACACACCCTCTCACTCATCTAGTGAAAATATATTGAAGGCAATTGTAGTTGCAAGAGGAAGGAGAAGAGAGGCACATGCTCAGTATTGGTTTATTCTTGGTGTTTTGGTCATATTCTTGGCATTGTATTGGCATTCTATTATTGAGGAATTTGTTTTCTAGGTTTTCTCCCCCATGAGGGTTTCCCAGGATAAAATGTTGTGTACCTTGTGATTTTGTTTCATTCAGTGATCCTCTTTATGTTGATGTTTTGGAAATTCATTGAACGCTCATGTAATTTGGAAATAACCTAAGAAGAACAACAAAAACTTAACAGGTCTCTCAAGAAGGAAGAAAGTCTCATATGTCCAAATCCCAAGAAAAGGTTGCAGCCAAAATCCGTAAAGGCATGCAAGAAACCATCTCAAGGGCCCTTAGAGCGAGGATATACCTACCCAATCATCCTAGATGATAATTATCTCCTTTAATGTAAGAGGGATTGGGGGCCCTAAAAAAATGATTTCCCTGAAGAGGCTACTCCTAAGCCTCAATCTTGATATAATCATGCTTCAAGAGACAATGTGTACAGGAGAAAAAGTCAGGGATATTGTGGAACCTTGGCTTAGGAATTGGTCATTGAGCATTGTAGATGCCTAAGGAATGTTAGGAAGATTAATCACTAGATGGAGCCCCATATTCAAGGCTATTTCTTCTTCTTATGTTTGGTCTTGAATTTTTGTTTGTCTTAAACACAAATATTTTGATTTTTCTTTCACCATAGTAAACATCTACGAACCTTATTATGAAAGGGTCCCTTTCTAGGAAGATCTGAAAATGGAGGTGTCTTTAATGACCCCTTCATAGTTGTAACACCCTTGACCACCTAGGTCGGGCCATGCTACTCGTAGAAACAACAATTAATATATGCATATAAATATAAACATAAAAATACAACACATTATGTTCATACATAGATTAATGAGGAAATAACAATAAACACATACATGTGGTACTCACAGGAAAAACACATAATATAAAAGCATATACATGAAATATTCATAAATTATAACACATGTACATATACACAACATGTAAATGAACATAGGAATGGGTACTTATCTTTCAATTGAAGTACACCAACTGCGTGCAGACCTTCCACGAACCTCCCAGCCATAGACCATGCTACTGATCATGCTCAATAGTGGGTCACCCCCAAGTTGGGACTAAAATCCACCAGGAAAGGGAATTATAAGCTTGGCAAGGAAAACAAGGAAGTTGCACAAAACAACAGGAAGGATATTTTATCCCAGGAGTCATTTATGCCCACAACCCACAAACCCTCATTCCCCACACACCTACTCCACCCCAGGAGGGTACACCTTCACTAATACAAGTCCATGAGCTATTACACCTCCCTTACCTTGGGCTTCAGCAATAGGCTTGACCGAAAGTCTGTTATATAAATATTTGCCTCACCTTATGCAATCTTTCACAGAGGGCCTTTTTCCATTTCCCTATGCAAACTTGTCATCCCTTTTTTATGAATCTAGAGCTAAAAATACATATTTTTCCACATATACATGTCCTGACTACTATACAACATTCGTATACGTAGGTTGCTCCACTACAGCCCATGTACATTGGCATTTGTGCCAGAAAATCCAAAAATGGAGTTGGTTTTCCATGTCACGACAGGAGATCTCTGATCCTTGGCCTTCCATATACTAGAAACATTGTGACTCGGCCCTTCAATTCCATTTGAAGGATATAAATGAGAAAATTATGAGCTATGGAAAGGAGGATAAAGCATTCAACTTTGAGAGAAAAGTTACTTTGGAGAAATTACTACTTCATATTGAGTCTGCATCGCTTTGTCCCTCAAGTCTGAACACAGTTTTCGGCCCCCAAGCTCTTCCCTTTCTATTGAGAGAACCTCATTGTCTCCCTTTTATGAGCTTTCCTTTGGTGGAGGATTGAAGTGGTGGAGGCCCAACTCGAGGGAACTTGGTTTCTTGGTTTCAAACCATGCCGACATGGAAGTATGTAATGTTTTCGCTTCCGCTGATCATTTATTAATAGAAATACTCCTTTCTCGTCCTATTGGTATCATGAAAATATATGATTATTATCCATGGGCATGTTTGTAATGTTTATTAATGGATTATTCTATCTAATGCGCAAAACATTTATATTATCACTATATTCTTGCTCTGCTTGTTTGTTGAGAACTTGTTGCAGGTATAATGCTTTGGGTCGAAGTGCTCAATGATGGACATCTTCAAACGTTTGGACAAGGTAGGCATCTTTATTATTTCTCTTTCACATTAGTTTATATAGCATATGTTGGAATTGAGTATATTTCTATAGTCATACCTGTCTGTTGTGGTTTACCCTGGCCATAGAGAGCTTTTCCCTCGTAACATAATTGGCGACCATATTGGGGATAGATATTATTTCTAAGGGTTGGAGTACTTTTTCTCCTTGCATTTATCTCTTTCCTTTTTGTTTCTTGTCGTATCACTGCTTGACAAATTTTGTTCACTCTGGGTCTCAGTTTTCATCCTTTTTCCCTTGCCTGGCCTTGTGTTAAAGCATATATTTTCTTTTTGCCTTGACAGTCGCGTACACACGCGTGTTGTCACACTTCAAGCTACGTATATACGCTTTGTTTCCCTGAATAGTCACGTACACCTTATTTACTTGCTTGTTTGCCTAGTTTGGTGATTGTTGGGTGGGATTTGATGATTGTTGAGCCTTCTTAGGTCTTTGTAGTGCCTGTGAGGCATCTCTGGGTTGACAAGAAACATGTTTGGAGTTGATTTTTTGGGCGTAGTCTTTCTTATGTTTTCATTTTTTATTTGTCCTTGAACTCTGGGTTGTTTGCTTGGCTTCTTTGTATTCTACTTGAGTTATTTCTTTTATACATAGTAGAATTTTCATATCAAGTTGCTCATCAGTCCATGCATCTTATTTTTAGTATATTGAAAATACAAAAAAATGGGCATTTTGCATTGCTTGGAATTTTTGTCATTTTGAATCTTTATCATTATCTTAGTCCATTTAGTGAAAGATTTCATTTTTCTTCTGAATTGCATAGTTGAAAATGAAAATTGCATCATTTTTATTAGCATATCATTCATTGAAAAGTTAAAGTTAGACTTTGCATTATATTCATACTTACATTTCTTGTAGAGTCATAACATCATGATTTTCACTTCCATACCTTTTTTAGTAATCATGACCAATAAAATTTACGCTTTAAATTAAAATTGATTAGTCATGATTTTATTTTCTGGGGTGCACAAACTAGTCTAGGATTTAGTGCCTTGGAATAGGACTTTGTGAGTAAACTTCTCCAAGGCAATTAAATCAACATATGTGTCTAACAAAGGGAGTTGAGAATTCCATTGTATAATTGGTAAGATCAGGAGGCTCCACTCACACTGTAGTTAATCATGAGGTCATGGGAATTTGGTTGAAGGGATATCCCCCGGATACTCACATAGTGTCAGAGATATTTCTATGGATTTATTCATATTTGAGGATATTTCTAGCGCCCATACCTCTGAGAGGCGGTAATTTCAAGGTTTCTGGCTTTGCTACCGTTCCCATATGGTGATCCATACTTACGAATGCTCACCTGTGCATCGATTATACAGTGGTTTATTAGTTTCTTGACTTAGGTATCTCATAGGTTACTTGCAAGGGTTATTTTTCTTGTACCCTGGGTCAAACAGGGGTCAGACAACACACAACCTTTATGGAGAATTACCTCTCCAAGGGGGTCTGAGCAACTGGTTGTTAAGCCCACGAGGGCCCCTATAACTGATTATGTTACCTCCAAACTTTATCGGGGAGTCGCAAGTCCCTCTTGGACAAGACATAGCTTCTTTAGTGAGGGAAGCCACTCAACCACTTTAGCCCGTTTGCATGCATATTGGTCGTTTGACTTTTTGGCATGCTCTTTGACTACTAGTTGGCCTTAGGATATATATATTTTTATTTTTAGAGTCATAAGTCATCGTGGAGTTAGACCAGCATCCCTGTCAGTCCCATCGATTGTTACATTTACCATCGTATTTCGAGTTCTTTCCTTCTAAAAGGTGTAGAGTTATTAGGCATAGTACACAAACATCCACTTTTCAGACTTGTGGTTCCACAAGGATGAATACTAAATCTAGTCTTTAGAACACTGGGAGCTCTTCGACTCCCATACCCACTATAGCTAATGGCACCCCTTCGATCCTGTAACCACTACAGTTGCAGTGACAGAGGCACCTATAGGTACTATGGTTCGACCTACATTTAATTCTACATCTCTTTCCTCGAACCCTTTTGGGGGTCTTGGTCACTTGTCTGGTTACAATGTTCAGTCCATCCCTATGGATTCTAGTCCATTTTCTTATGGTATGCCTAAATTTACTTCACAGTTTTCGAATGCCATCCTAGCTGCTGGCCCTAATGATAGCATTGGACTTGGGGGCATTACACCTCCTTACACTCCATTTTTGTTTGGTGGTTCTCATATCCCTTAAAAGAATCCTAATATAGGAAGTTTCCCTGCTTTTAATCCTAGGTCTAATCCTTATACTTCTGGATGGAACAACCAACCTGGCAGACAAGTTCCACCCTATACACCTACCTCCTCTGTGCCTATTCTGACCAATACTTTTGTCATGAAGAATCCACTTCAATCCTCCGGGTTCCCACTCGGAGGAGGTCAGTCTTACCCTTTGGGAAACCCCCAACCCAGATCCAATCTGGTTGGGAGAAATTTTTATAACCCCCAACTTGGATCTAATCTGGCTGGGGCCAATTTTAATAATCCTCAACAGAAAATTCCTGCTGGAATGATGCCCAACCCACCTTATACGAATCATCCCAGAGGAGGGCCTTGTAATCCTGGATAGGGCTATTGTTCTTACCAGAATCCTATATGGGTTGCAGTTCCGCATGCACAATATTTTGTGGGAGGTTGGGGCCAGATCTCACAACCCCATATCCCTTTTCTGGCCACACTTAATCTGCCATATTTATCTAAGTTAATGAACGAACCTGTGAGTCATGATCCTACATGACCTCCCATCCCCACCAAACTTCCCTCGGACATCCCAAAGTTTGAAGGTAAGAATAGAGAGGAACCTAGTGATCACGTCACTACCTTTCACCTTTGGTGCTCATTGAATTCCCTTGATGATGATTCTATTAGATTACAATTATTTCAATGGACTCTTATTAGAGTTGTTGCGCAATGGTTTATTGAGCTACCTAGGGGGACATATGGGTCATTTAATCAACTGGTGATGGTCTTTCTTAACCACTTCTAGTTTCCCATTCGTTATGATGTTGGCCTTGAAATTTTGTCGACTTTCCTCTAGGATACTGCCACTCATATCTCGAACCATATCAAGAAGTGGCATAGATGGAAGAGGTTGATTAATACTCCTATACCCCCGACATTTATTTTAGAATGTTTCCTTAAGTATTTGCATGATTCTATCTCGAATGGCGTTGCTACCTCTAGGGTCACCACCGATGAAGAAGCTATCTTTAGAACCCAACAGTTAGATTTGATATATGCTCAGTCTGGGATGTTATACCACCTTCTTATGAATGCACTACAGTCAAATTACGAACCTAGAAAAAAACTCAGACCTCATGCCAATGGTATTGTAGGTTACGCCAATGTAAAGTCCGTAGACTCGGCGACAAGCCACTTGAAGAATTTGTCTCTAAACTAGTCTACTCGAGAGCCAGCTGCATCTATGTCTTCCAATCCCACTCAGTTGACGGATGTACATTCTGTGTAATCATTGACAAACCCAAATGGTGACCAACAACCAGGAGGGAATAAGAAGAAAGGTCGGAATAATTGTAAGGGTGGGAAAAATGGTAATAAAACCAAGGACAATGATAATAATGGGAAGCCAAATAATAATGTTGGAGAGGGAAAGAAAGAGAAATGTAAGGTGAAGTTTCCTTGTAAACTTTGTACTGATGACCACCTTACACATTTATTCCCCAAACTTGCAGAAGTTGTGAGGATTTTGAATCTACCGCCCGCTGTGTTGGTGAATCCATTCCCACATAGTAAACTCTTAGCCTCAAGCTCTTTGAGCACCAGAAATGCAGTCGGTTGGAGTCAAAACCCACCATCGCAAGATGGTGACCATGTATATATTAATATAGTCGATGCAAAAATTGATATAGCCACTTGATATTGAGATTACAGCTCTCTGCAAACTATCCCTGGTCTAGAATCTCCTCCTCCTCCTCCGAAGACAAACTTACAGATTGAGAAACCAAAGCCACTGCCTC
Organism: Picea sitchensis; assembly: GCA_010110895.2. Classification (NCBI taxonomy): domain Eukaryota; kingdom Viridiplantae; phylum Streptophyta; class Pinopsida; order Pinales; family Pinaceae; genus Picea; species Picea sitchensis. Next base: position 14,493 of record SNQJ01S0137504.1, on the reverse strand, counting down.
GTATTCCAGAAGGAGTACTTAAGTGCTCTACCCAAAATCCTAATGCTAGAGCCACCTTGAACTACTCTATTGTTGAGGAATTGGGCCAAACCCCTTGTGCGATGTTGGCTTTGGAGGTACTCTAGACATGTTCCTCAYAGAGGAATGCCTTACTCTCTACTTTAGGATCTCTAGAACCGAGTGGCTCAAAATTTATCAAGTTTGATGTCACGGATGTGAAGCCWCACTTACCTTACCATGTGGCTTTCCAAATCCAAATGGAGTATTCCAAGTATACCATCAAACGTGTGGTTTTTGATGGAAGTGCTTCCACCTAYRTGATGTCYCTGATCTATTGGAAAGMTCTTGGTTCTCCGACCCTTTCCAAGTCATCAAACATGTTGACTRCATTTGACATTCATTCCTTTTTCCCTCACGGTATTCTCCCTTCCTTTCTGGTACATTTAGGTGGGAAGATGGTAGAGGTAGTTGATGTGCCTCTTGATTATAACCTGTTACTGGGTCAAAATTGKACCTATGCTATGGTCATTGTTGTATCATCCATCTTCTGTATTCTTTGTTTTACTCATCAGGGGAATATCATGATGATCGACCAGTTATCCTTTGCGTACTCTAGTCCTAATGCATATGCTGGACCGTCGATCCCTGTGATCGACAATTCTCAACTGGTAACTAAGAATATCAGTGTCAGAATGTATTCATCGCTTATGGGTACTTTTGACTTCTCGGCACCGAATCACCACATTTATGCCATGTCTAGTAGGCCTACTTTGACAGGGAGGTCCATTCCTTTCTGCACCTCCTATTTTAGTGATCCATGGACCCTACCTTCCCTGACTTCGTCGTGTGAAGGTCAGTTGCATACTGGCATGGCCATGCCACTATAGACAACCAACATTGTGTATCAATTTGTTCGTGACTCTTCCGCCGATCCCGATCTTGTTACCTCGCTGACAGATGAGGAGGATCCTGTTCTTAGGCCTGTATGGGCCACCTCATTTTCTTGTTCACGTGATTGCCTATATGAGACTTTCCCTTTGGATGAATCCATCCTTGAAGCCATGAATGTTTTCGATAGACCTTGGGATATTATGCATCATTGATCTTATTTTCTCCCAAGTCTTGAAAGAATAGAAGAAGATGACTTTTGGTCTACTTTGAGTGAGATAGTTGGTCATGTCATAGTTCCACTTGACACGCATGAACTTTATGCTGAAGGAAACATGGCGAGTATTTCTCCGACCATCTCTATCGATATCTCTCGTACCCCTGGCAGGGTTGAAAACGTAAATATAGGTGCGGATTGTTAGCTAGAAATTTTTTTTATCTACACCAAAGTGTTCAAATAATTTCGAGATTTATTTTCTTGGTTATATGAAGAGATTCTAGGGATTGAACGTCATATTTTCGAACACAAGATTAGAAATTATCTGGATGCTATACCTGTTCGACAACGTATTAGAGCTGTGAATCCTAGGAAGGCCCCTGCTATTAAGGAAGAAATGGAGAAACTACATAATGTTGGCTTCATCTACCCTGTTCCTTTGATTGAATGGGTATCCAACCCCATCCCTGTGAATAAAAAGCAAGGAATGATCCGTTTATGTATGGACTTTCGCGACCTAAACAAGGCTTGTCCTAAAGATAAATTTTGCACACCTTTCATCGATCAAATTCTTGATGAGTGTGTGGGAAGCAAAATATTTTATTTTATGGATGGATTTTTAGGGTATAATCAAATCCAAATCAAACCTAAGGACCAACACAAGATGACATTTATTTGTCCTTGGGGTACTTTTTCATATTGGAAAATGCCTTTTGGCCTTAAAAATGTCATAGAAACCTTCCAATGTGCCATGACTTCTGCTTTTCATGATCTTAAGAACATAGTCAAAGCCTACCTTGATGATCTTGCTTCTCAATATCACAAGAGAGTGGATCATGTTATCCACCTTTGGCTTGTTTTTGAAAGATTTCGTTACTAAAGAATCTGGTCGAACCCTCACAAGTGCATATTTTGTGTTAAGTCTATTCATCTTTTGGGATTTCTATTTTTCAAGACTGGGATCATGGTAGATCCTCTTAAGGTTGAGGTAATACTTCAATTGCCTCCCCTGTACACAATTAGACAAATTTAGGGTTTACAGGGGAAAGATAACTTTCTACATTAGTTTATAGTGAATTATGCCAATATCACTAAGGGTTTCATGTGTCTCTTGAAGAAACACACCCCTTTTATCTGAGATGAGTGAGCCTCCAAGTCTTTCGATGCGTTGAAGAAATCCTTGGTATCAACCCCTCTGCTGAAGTCTCCTGATTACAGTAGAGATTACTTGCTTTATATCACTGCATATGAGGATATGATTGTTATGGTTCTTGTTCAGGAGGATGACAAGCTTCATGAGCACGTTATCTACTATCTTAGTCAAAACTTAGTCAGTCTTGAGCTTAATTACTCTCACGTTGAAAAGATAGCTTTGGTTGTGATTCATGTAGTCCAATGTCTACGTAACTGTATATTACTTTGTAAGACTATTGTGGTTGTTTATGTCAATCCGTTTCAATACGTCCTTACCAGGCATATCATAAGGGGGAAATATAATAAATGGCTTGTCATTTTACAAGAGTTTGATCTGAACTTCACTTCGGCAAAGTCCAAGAAATCACTAGTCTTCGCAGAGTTAATATCTGATTTTCCACGATTAAATGAGGATGCTATCCATGTTGATCTGTTTGCGGACGAACACATTTTCCTTGTCTCATCGTCTGACCCCTGGTATGGAGACATTATTCTCTATATTTAAACCTTGAAGTTCACTCAACATCTCTCGTGAGATGATCGATGGTGTATTAGATACCAAGCTAAGAAGTATACCATCATCGGTGACACTTTGTATCATCAAGGAATAGATGATATCTTATGTCATTTTTTTAACCTACGAAGAGGCCGAGTCAGTCCTAAATGATTTCCACAAAGGGGCTTGTGGTGGTCACCTATCCTGGCTTGCGATAGCCCAAAAAATCTTGCAAGTCAGTTATTTATGGCCTACTATCTTTAAATATTGTATTAAACTGGTTAAGAAGTGTCACCCCTGCCAGGTGTTCACTTGAAAAATGTTCTCGCATTCATCTCCTCTTCGCCCAGTCATTATTGTCGGTCCCTTCACCAAGTGGGGGGTGGAATTCATAGATTGCAACCCAACTTCGGCTGGGGGGCATCAACATATTATTGTGGTTTTCAACTACTTTACTAAGTGGGCCGAGGCCATGACTACCATGAAATCCGATGAGAAGACTACTGCCTTCTTCGTATTCAATCAAATTGTCATCTGGTTCGGTATCCCTAGTGAGATTGTCATTGATCATGGCAAACACTTTAAGAATGAAATGATGGTAGAACTAGCATCTAATCTGGGGTTTAGACATGGTCATTCCTCTCCTTGTTACTCCTAGGAAAATGGGCAACTAGAGGCCATCAACAAGTCTCTCAAGAACATTTTGCAAAAACCTGTCAGTCAGAGTAAGTCCGATTGGCATATCATGCTATATCCCTCACTTTAGGAATTTTGAACCTTAGTTAAGATTGCCAACGGATTTTCCCCTTTCTAGTTAGTACACAGTGTGGAGTCTATTATTCTTATTGAATGTGAAATCCCATCTCTTATGTTGGAAGTCGCGCTCCTACCTAACACTTTAGATCTAGAGCGATGCCTTGTGCACCTAGAGAGTCTTGACAAGCAGCGTCAGGATGCCTTTACGACTATCAAGGTGAGAAAAAAATGTGTCAAGGTCGAGTATGATAAGTCCGTCTATCCTTGGTTGTATGTTGAGGGTGACTTGGTCCTCTTGTATGATCAAGCTAAGGAACAGCTATGGGTAGGCAAGTTTAAACCCATGTGGCATGATCCTTATATCGTGCAACATGTTTTAGAAAAAGGATCCTATGAAATAGAAGATTATGAAGGGAATATGTTGGTTGAGCCCATAAATGGGCTCTACTTGAAAATATATTATGCTTGAGTGCCAGGCTTGGGCGAAACTATTTGTATACTAATGTAATTTAGTGTAGATATATATTTTCCATTTTTTCATTTTGTCTTCAGCTTGCTTATCGATTTTTCCCTTGGTTAGCAGATGTCAACAGAGTCTTAGGACTACTTAGGATTCACAGATGGAGCCAGTTGTCATACACAAAACTTGGCTTCCACCGCTTGGGTGGTTTACTCACCAGAGGGTGTACTGGTGTCTTCAGGTGGCATATGCCTAAGTCCATCCTCGAATAATGTGGTCGAATATAACACCATCATAGAACTTTTTCGTGATGCTATCTCACATGGTATTCTCTCTTTAGAGGATCACCTGGATTCCCAATTAGTAGTATGTCATTTGAACGACAGTTACCATGTCCGTGATCCTACTTTACTTCGACAATTCCTATGGGTACGTCTTTTAGAAYGACAATTTGATTTTATCACATATTATCACATTCCTAGGAGTTCTAATCATCTATCTGATGCCTATGCTGATTACGTTTTAGATTGGCATTTGTCACATTGCTAAAGAAAATAAAACCATCACATAAATGTATACATTGTAAAATATAAGTAAAGCCGAAGATCCCTTTTATATATTTCAAAAGAATATGGTGTTTATATTACAAAATTGGGGCTAAAACCCTCAATACACATATACAACCGATATACATATCCCACGACATCTACACCTGTGACACTGGATATGTGTCATGATAGAAAACCACGATGTTTGCGAGATGTCGAAAGAGTTGTACCCATTCTCTAGGTACACCAACCACCTGTCGCTACATGGCTTCAGGTAGATCCTCTACCTGAACCATTGGAATCCTCTGAGTCAAACGAGACAGGTTGCCCTATACGTTTTGTAGGACTCTCTTGGATTATCCTCCCATCGCCACGTCTCCTTGGTTCCTTCGTCAATGTCGAGGTAACCCTTCCGGCCATCATGGACCCACATCTACATTACACCAGTGTCTAATTAATACTTAAGCACCATCCAAAAATATTTTTGTCTCATAATACAAAAATAAAAATAAAAAATAAATATTTAAAAACATTTTACCTATGTCACCACAGGCGGTCCCTGGTGGAAGTGGTATGTTTGGATCTCCTCTGAATTCGATCCCCACATAGGGATAGTCATCTAGAGAGATTGTTTTTTTCCACCACCAGATGAAGAAATCCTCATTGTAGGGTGTTGGCACCCTATCTCCCCCCTGTCGTCTCATGACCTCGGTCCACCATGCCATAGCTAGATCGTGTGGTCCTCTAGGAAGAATCTTCGCTCTAGGTCCCAAAGCTAGAACCTACTCAAAAAAGAAATTGCATAGGATAGAGGCAAACCCAAAGTTGTGCTTACTCCCTTGTTTGCACTCTGTCAACTGACCTTTCATATTGGTCAGTAGTGAGGTACACCAATCATAGACAGTGGGTCTCATACACTATACTGCATAGAACATGAGTGGCCTCGATGCCTAGTGCAACGAGGCCAAACTTGTGATCCTAGTCAATACAAGCATGATGATTTCTAGGCTAAGGTTATTTATTCCCCAGATAGGGACTTTATTTCCCACCTTCGGAGTCCCTGCTACATAGTGGGCATCAATGTACTCCTCGATCTTCATCCCACTCCTTGCTTTGCATGACTTGAGGTTTACAACCTCTCCTTGGCGTGATAGATTGGTCAAGAAGTATATGTCCTCTAATTTGATCCTCAATGGTTGTCCATCGAGGATAAATATTTCGCTATCAGGGTCCCAGTAAGCCACCAACATATCTAACAACCTCACTTGGTCTCTCATTCTTTTGAGAGCCCAAAAATTGTACATGCCACATATTTTTAAAGCCGCTTGATCCACCTGAACGTGATCCATAGCCTCATCAACCTCCTCATGTTCTCTCTCTCTCCATTCAAGAACCATCCTGCAAAGGACAAATCAAATTTTGAGTTAGAACCCTTCACTTTGGTCATTTGTGTGCTTGTACACGGATTCCTTTGCATACAGTCCCATGTAGGGCTCAATATACGCCCCCTATGGTTCACATACAGGCGTATGCCTCATCATATATGCAACCTAAACAAATCTAGCCCATGTACACTGAAATCTACACTTTACACCCTCAAAAACTAAAAAACTGGAACCTAATTCAAAAATTTAATCCACTGAATTTGAAGAGGATGAGAAGTAGAGTTACCTGATCCAGACGGTTCATGATTTCATTTTCTGATCCTCCTGCAATCGTCGTTTGAATCTTGGTGGTATTTTGGTCCAAATTGCACTATTTGGGTAAAAATCAAAATGGTATAGTCATTTTTTATTTTGTTACTATTTATAAACTATTTTTACCCACTTTATATAGTTTCATGCTATTTTTTCACCTAATGGACTAATACAAGAGTGGTTTGAGCTAGCTTTTATAGTTTTGACCTAGATTTCTTGCAGATTTCAATGTTATGTTGACTATTCATCACCACGGGTAGGTATTTTCATGACCTAGCATATAGGATAGGTATCCACTCCATCATGCATTTTTTCATTATCCTTAGAATACTTCTTTTTATTCTTTAGGTACAAACCCATTTGTTGCGACACAAAGCCTTCTGTCTGCTATAAGTAGTGTCATTAATAAGTGGTAGAGACTTACCAAACATGGGTGCCCTAGTTAGATCCTCTTTGTCATTTGGTTCCCATGCCGATATTTTTTCCTTAGGATCGGGAGTCAATTATAGTTAATACATGACTTTATGATGAGCCTCATTTCTCACTCATACGCATGTAGCCTTATACCCCACAGACTCCCAATCTGATTTTAATTTAAGCTCTTTTCAAACTCGTTTTCAAAAAGTGAAAAGATTGTCGAGTGAACTTATCTCCTTCACACTCGTAAATAGGACTACAAAAGATGCCTATTTGGCACAAGTTTAAACCCCTTTTTCACACCAAGTATACTAAAAGACATAAAAAAGGACATTTCTTGGTGTTAAGTTGTGATTTCATCTCATGCCCTTGCTTGCAGTATTGAGCCTTTAGCCGGTTCTCGCTTTGCATTATAAACCATTGCCTAAGCATTTTTTGCATCCTCAACCAAGCAGAGCCTTGTTTATATCCTTCAAAATTTGACACCCTATACCTAGGAGGGAACATCACCCTGAGTGTCCATCTCCCGCATGCATTTCCTTACATTGAGCATAGATACGTTCCATTGCTGGAACTATTTTTTCTTACTTGTGACACTCATTTCCTCCTCTGTATCATAACATTCATTTGTTATGAGAAAACAAAAAAGACAGGTGGGAAGGGAGTACTATATTATATTTGGCAGCAATCATGTCGCCTTTGAACATAGCACAAAGTTATTGAGTCATTTTTTCACCATAATTTTGGGTTTAGCATGGCCTTAAGAAGTTGATCTCGTTACAGAGTTTTCTCTACTGACCGGTTACTCTTCTAGTCCCTATAGAGAACATTATTGATGCCTCCTACATCTCATGGTTACATCATTGAGTCTATGTTGTCATGGTCTACCATATGTCTCATGCTCTTGTTCAAACGAAGTCTATCAACATGTGTCGGCCACTCCTTAGAACTCTTGACTCTGCATGTTGGCCATACCCTCAGTTTGTCTCAGAGTCACATGATATTGTGGTCTTCTCATGCACCCTAAGCCTACTTTAATCATAGGTAGGTCACCTTGAACCCAATAGTCGACATTTCATCATTGGTCATTGACTGGGTGGTTTTCCTTGTGTTTGACAGCAAGACATCTATTCACACTTTGGGATTCATGCAATGTCTTAGATGCCATTATCCTTATTGGTGGTTTCCTCAACTTTGTCATCATTTTTCATCATTGGTTGTTATTCAGAGGGTCTTTTTCGTGTACTACTTGCATTTGGAACACACGAAAGATGCATAGGGTCGTTGGTTCATGAACGTGTTCTTCGCTCGATTTCCACCAAATTATGAAGCTCCTTGTTTGTTCCTCATGTTGACTGATGAGAGATGTCTTAATTCTCTCCTTTCAGCAGGTCTCTTTCCATTGAATTCAGCTCAATTATTCTAAATATGGGACCTAGAGTTTTATGAGTATCTTGATGCTTGCAKTCATTAGTGGCAGGCTATCTCGCCATTGATATATGGGAATACATCAATGTCTCCTCATCAATGGATTCCTCAGGTGTTYGAMACCGAGTCCTTTATTCACACTTTTAGGAATGTACTAAGTGCCTTGATACCTACTTTCATTATTGGTAGGTTGTCTCACATTTGTTAACGGTATACCTCAATGACTGGTAATCAAACGATGTCTCATTATGTTCGACCTCAACTACTTTATTCACATGATGTAGACTTGCACTTTTGGCGGATAATGTAGAATACTTGAAGACATCACTATGTGGTTGCATCTTTCCTGAGTTGTTGCTTCCTTTTCATTAGACCAGTACCTATTTGACTTGAGTGATCATGGGATATCAGATTGTACTCCATTGTATACAGATATCTTCAGATTGGTTTTGAGACTGGTTCTGTTGGGCCTTGTTCGTGACTATGACAACATGTGGCATATAACTACATTTGTATTTGCTTATTCATGGCCACAGATACTTATTTGGTATAATTTCCACATGGATATTCATTGTATTCTATTGGCATCCATGTATGTAAAGTCAGTGCAAAATGTAATGAGCAACTAGTCTTTCCAGCTAGGTCACCATCACTCCACTTCTGGGTCATTTATAATGTATTTTGGCCATCGCAGATACTCCCCTGATCTCACACATTAAGGGAAATATGTTATAGAAATATTTTCCTCACCTTATGCAATGTTGCACAGAGGGCCTTTTCCATTCCCCTATGTAGACTTGTCATCCCTTTTTGATGAATCTAGAGCTAAAAATACATACTTTTCCACATATATGCACCCTGACTACTATACATCATGCGTATACGTAGGATGCTCCACTAAAGCTCGCATACATCAGGATTTGTGCCAAAAAATACAAATATGGAGTTGAGTTTCCATGTCATGACAAGAGATCTCCAATCCTTGGCCTTCCATATGCTGTAAATGTTCCTACTCGACCCTTCAATTCCATTTGAAGGATATAAATGAGCCAATTCTGAGCTATGGAAAGAAGGAGAAAACATTCAACTTTGAGAGCAAATTTACTCTGGAGAAATTACTACTTCATATTGAGTTTGCATCCCTTTGTCCCTCAAGTCTGAACACAATGTTTAACCCCCAAGCTCTTCCCTTATTGTTGAGAGAACCTCATTGTCTCCCTTCTATGAGCTTGCCTTTGGTGGAGGATTGAAGTGGTGGAGGCCCAACTGGAAGGAACTTACTTTCTTGGTTTTGAATCGTGCCGACACAAAAGTCTGTAATGTTTTCGCTTATGTTGATCATTTATTAATAGAAATACTCCTTTCCCATCCTATTGGTATCGTGAAAATATATGATTATTATCCATGGGCATGTTTTTAAGGTTTATTAATGGATTATGCTATCTAATCCGCTAACCTTTTATATTATCACTATATGATTTCTCTTCTTCTTTTTTGAGATTTTTTTGCAAGTATAAAGGTTTGGGTCGAAGTGCTCAACAGTGGACATATTCAAACATTTGGATGAGGTAGGTCTCTTTCTTATCTCACTTTCACATTAGTTTATATAGCATATGTTGGAATTGAGTATATTTTTGCAGTCATACCTGTCTGTTGTGGTTTACCATGGCCATAGAGAGTTTTTCCCTCGTAACAAAGTCTAAGAGTACTGTAGCTACTATGGGACTTCCTCTAGGAAAACTCACTTCCCAAAAAACTCTCTCACATGGGAGAGTCGCTCATAGGCCTGACAACCAGCCTCTTCAACCATGGGCCTAAAAACCCGCTTCTTCAACCAACTTCAATTCAATTCCATCCAGGTGAGGAAAATATCAAGGCTCAATATATCTCAGGGAATGGAAGAAACCACAAYTTGGTAAGGCACAACACGRTTTTGGCAAGTACAGATATGTTGGGCTTCACAGGAAAACATAGGTCAGCTTCACAGGTTACTGGTTTCAGAGGTGTGTGAAAGATGTAGAGGTTGACGATGGAGACTAAGAGAGTTAGGTGAAATATCTGACCATGGGCAGCTTCCCCCCCACCCAATGTTGACTTTCCAGCTTTAAATGCATGCGCCTAGGTCGACACATGTCTTTGCGGAGCTTCATGCACTCCATTTAGCACTTGTTCCCTTTCGAGGAACTTAGGATAACTGGGTTTATTTTCCCCACTTTAGTATTTGCATTTTCAGGATTATATTATAATATTCCCTTCAGTTAAGCCCTCTAGATTAGCCCCTCTTCCTAGCCTCTTAGTCCCATCCCTTCCCTACCTAGTAGATATTAGTCCCCCATAAATCTTTCTTTATGGAGGGTCTACACGCAATGATGTATGATTTTTATTAATGATTTTGAATAATTACATATAAAAACATGCTCCTAGCCTTAGCATCCTAGGTTCTCTACTCTAATCATCACATAAACCTTCTATCTTTTTCTAACTCATCTCACCATCCTAACAAACATGTTTACAATTCATAATTACAACTGGGTCTCTACAAGGGGATATTACAATCCCCTCCCCTTATTTTTGCACTATCCCAAGTGCAACTTGTTTATACATATATAATTAAAAAATTATTCAAAAAGATCCAAGCTTTAGCTATAGGAAGCCTATTATCCACCTGGTTCTCTACTTTCAAGCACCAATTATGGTGTTCATACTGTAGTTGAAACTCAATTGCTCTATTCCATAGAGTTTCTTAGGAAAGCATTCATCTTATTGTTCCTTTTTACATTCTCCAATTAAACCTATTGAAATCACCGACTGACTGTAGATCCACGATGTTCCACCCAGCCTTATATATCACTATTGATAAACTCTCAGCAGGGATATGACTCCACAGACGTAAACACTATGTTCGTACACCTATTGATTTAGAAGAAACATTATAACATCCATGCAATATATATACAGGCAATTCTAATAACATTATAACCTCTATATGAGATACATAACATACAATGAATAATGAATTGATATTTATCTTTTGATTGAGAAGACTTCCATATCAACATGGTCTAGGCCAAGGTGCCAAACCCCAAAAACACTCCAACCAATGGTCTCTCATTCCCCATGTGCATGTCCCACCCCAGGAGTGTACACCTTCACTGTCACATAGTCCATCGGTTGCTACACCTCCCCTTCCTTGGGCTTCAACAAAAGGGTGGAATGGAAGTCTCAGAGCACCATGGCTTGAGGAGTTCCAACTGCCCTCAAAGGTCTCCAATCGGCATCTTCCTTGAGCAACTCTTTGTAGTCAACATTCCACTTTAATCAACATCACCCACATGCAGTTATCATGAGAGAACATAAAAGAATTCATTTAGGAACTCCAACTTAGTTCAAATGGGAATTCAACTTTTCCCCCAAAACATGAAATTCTATTTCATAATTCTTCTTGGATGTTGCCATATTATGCATGCAGCCTTCCTTATGGTTTTCCATAGGCACCAACTACAGACCATTTTTCCTGCAATCTTTCATCTTGCATATAGCCAACAAATTGTTAGTATTTTCTGTACATCATAATTCAATTGCAATATGTACAAAATCTTATGTAGTGATGTTAGAATTTCCTGCACCTAGCAATTCAATCACAATTACCCAACAATTTAATAAAATAGAATGACTCGTCGTTCTATGCATATGCATGTTCATAGTAATCTATAAGTTCATTACTTCTTTTTCTGAACAAGAAAATTTTTTGTAGTTAATGCTTATGTGACTACTTGACTTGCAACTTTCCTATTGCAATGTCTAACACCTCCCTGAAATCTCCTCAACTTCATGAGTTAACAACATTTCAGTTGTTAGTAACAATTATTTATGTGCAATAATATATATGCATGTACTTACAAAATGCATTAAACCATTTCATTTAGTATACAATTATATCACTTACTATCCATGAGTGCAATTCTCAATGCATACTTATTCAGTGCACCTTGCATTGAATTACATAATGCTCTTTATCTCAGTCATGTATCTCACCATCCATAACTTGGAATTATGGCCAATGTGTTGACACATTCTCCACACACTTATTATTGTCTTCCCAATTAATTGGATTCCTTCCTTTTCGACCCGAACACTACACCAAGAATATAATTTAGTGGTATTCATTAGTTTTAGTAAAAAGGTTGCAGACCAAGTTTTATTTAAGGGTAGAAAGATTTTAGTACTTGTGTGGCTCATAACCTTTCCATATCCATACCTTTCCATATCCAACCATGTCCTGGTCTCATACATGAATAGCTTACTGGCATTCATTCCTATAATAAGTTATTATCTTTTAATTCTTTGGTTATTACCCCACAACCAAATTAACATGACATTCTACTATGTCATTGTGTGCATTCAGAAGCTAAACATATTTGAATTAATATAGGCCTCCAGCCTTTACCACATCTAGTGGTATGCATTCAAATAATGTAATCATGTGATTTAATAAAATAACTTTGGTTGAGGAAATTCTTACCTAAATTCCCTTCAGGAATTATGCAAAAAGAGTAATAAAAACTCATACTTGCATGACTTTCATTAATAAGTTTGATGTTACTTGTATGGCTGATGGGAGTAGAAGCTTTCATGCTTCTTTTATCAAACCTAACAAACCTTCAAGTTTCTTTTTCTTCCTTCCATATGTAGCAACATCATCAACAACACTTGCAACATGAAATCATTCTTTTTCTTCTTATGGTTGTTCTACCAAACCTAATTCAACTCCTTCTACCACCATTTCAACAACTTCTTTCCCATGTGCAACTTTTCCTTGCTGATCCCAAAAGTCTTCAATTCTTCCCGGATTTATGAATCTTCTTATTCTCCCACATTGATCAATGTGCATGATTATTCCTTCCCTCAACACTTTCTAGCCAAATCACTCTTGGCGACCTTTTCATTTATAGTCCCAAACTAAGCTGATATTAACCTTCATCTTTCATTAATTTCCTGAATCCAACTATCCCAACTCATACTTGGATTAATTAAATTCCAAACCAAGTTGTTTTATAGACTCTGGATTCTTCAACATCCAGTTACTCTTTAGGGATGAACTTCTTCAGCCCTTTCCTGACCGAATACTTTAGTATTTGAGGTTTTCTTGCACTCTCCTCTTCTCTTTTGCTAGATGCATAGAATTAACTGAAATTCCTTCTTTTGCCTTACCATCATAGATTCAAGTGATACCTCCAACCTCTTGGGTTGTCACTCATGGCTCTATGTCACTTAATATGGATTCTTGTTAGGCACCATCTCCTCTGCATTCAAAACCATGCATAGAAGCATTTTCTTCTTCCTGGTTCCTTATTGATTTTTCTTTAGAAGTCATTTCACTTTTAAATTATTCTTGACTTTATATCTCCATGCTCTTGTGGAAATACCTTCACACCTTTGGAGTGCATAAAAAATCCTCTACTATTCAATATTTCCTCCCTGGAGTGTTGACATGCATTCCTATTAGCTGGATATGTATCTCATGATTTCTTCTTCCATTATCTTAGGATGTTCATGGACTTGACTCCATCCATGAGTTTTTCCCTGTCTACTTTGCATACTCTCCATCACATATTATGTTGATATTAATTTTCAGCATTCCATTATTATTTGGATTCCTTTGATTCGGGTCCTACATGAACAAATTATAATTTCATTCATGTTCTCTAAGTAACCTTGGTTAGTTAACACCAACTTCTTTCTTGAAGCAATTTGATTTATCCTTTTAACATGCATATTCAAGTTCTTTCATGCCATATTTGATGACCTTCATTCCATGCTTCCATTGTGCATTTTGATAGTAATAATGGAGGTGTTATCTCCAATATTTAGGGCTTATCCTTGGATATGTCACATATTATCTCCAAACTCTTTCATATTCCATACAACCTTCCTTCCTTATTCCCATTCTTTGCATCTACATATGAACTTATGGTTCATGCATTATCATGTCTTGCAGATGGATTTATCCACCTAACATTCACATTTTATGTGAAAAGATTGTCACTTGGACTGTCTTCCCCAAACAAGAATTCCAGTTGGGGTTTCCATGCTGCTTATCAAACCCAACATCTGATCTAGTGACTTCTGAAAAATTGTAGATGTAGAATAAATAATTTCCCCTGTCCTTCTTCCTTCGTTCTTCTATCTGAATACATATCTAGCACTTTTTTTGTTTTAATGTAACCGTTACATATGGAATCCTCTTTCCGAGACCTTCCCAATCAAGGCTTCCTTGCTCAATTCTAAGCCTTGAGTAGAAATCTATGATCCTTTAAAACTTGTGCTTCTTCTCTGATGAACTTCTTGTACAACGATCTCTTTTATTTGAGCTAATGGCTCTTATATCTTTG
>SNQJ01S0137502.1:6820-25417 GCA_010110895.2 Picea sitchensis | reverse complement strand
ACTGTGATATTAGTACATTTGAGATGATGATATGATGTGGACATGTTCTGACATGATTTGTTGATGATGCAGGCTGACGATAGCTTGCCGAACAGACTCACATATGGAGTAAAGGGGTCACACACGACTACCAGAGAGGTTGAGGGAGAGGTGTGGACAGCAGCCTTGCCACAACCTACTAGCACTCCCACCGTGGCTTGAACTGTAAGTTAACGATTACCTAGTTCGAGAGGACCCACTATGCCGTGAGGGTAGACTGCGACAATCACTCACGATGATTCTAAGGGGCGTGCAATAAGGCAAGGGCCTTATTCCTTAGAAGCCCTTAGTCTCCCACAAGTTCACCTGGCGGAGTGTTGACTCCAGGGGTTATTGATGTCTACCAATCAATCAAGAGGTGAGTGGCACCCTTGGAGCACGTAGTGCATCCTGAAGGGAACGTTGCACAAAGAAACAAAAGAGGCGACTAGCACCCTTGGAGCACGTAGTGCGTCCTGAAGGGCACGTCGTGTTGATGATGATAAAGGAATGAACCTAGATGGCCCTAAGACAATCAACACTTTAAGAAATTTTAAAACAACTCCCCTAATTAAATGTCTCCTAGTTTAGAATACAGTCCTAAGTAAAAAAACTTCGCTAGGGGTAAGATTTTGTCTACCCTTGAGAAAATATCTATATAAAATTATAATAATAAAATTTAAAATAAAAACCCCTTACGTAATAATTTGGTCTTCATAAATTTTGGGATAAAATGAAGAGAGTAAGAAATTAAATAAAATCGGTGGATAAAAAAAATATAAAGAAGAAATTAATTATTTTTAACTTTTGATAGTTTTAAAAGATGTTGAATTAATAATAAAAGGGAAAAGGGGTTAAATTGCAACTGTCATTTTTAGCTCTAATAAAAAGGGGATAGAGGGAAATTATAAAATTTAGGAAACTAGGGGATGGAGGTAACATAAAAAGGGAAAGAGGGGAACTTATGGTAAAAAGCAAGAGGTCAACTTAGTAAACAATCTGCAATTAAGAACCTTCTAAATTGAACTAAATTAGCAACTTCATTGTAAGGAAAGTCTTTAAAACCTGTAAGGGAATCTAGGGACTCCTAGGAGTAAATTTAGGAGCAACTCTAGGTGAGTGAGGGAATTAGACAATTTAATAAATTAAAGAAAATAATTATTGGAGGAATGTGGGGGATGAATGACACTTGTACGAAGGAGAAATTTTAGAGGATTTTTATTTAAAACTTAAATTAAATGAGATTTAGGGAAAGATTGGAAGTTCTAAAACTCTATAGAAGAGAGGAAGGAGGATGAAGAAATGGATCGACTGTTAGCTTAACGTTACGCTGCCGAATTAGTGACTTGACTGATTTACTTGTGGGAGTTGGGTTTTCCCATCTCGGAGAGGAGTGGTAGCTCAGCCTTGCGAGGCAAGCTGGGAGCTAGACATAACATCTGGATAGTGTGTGGCCCCTTTGCGGCTCGAGGGGCTAAGGGGGAAGCAGAGTACCCCTAGTGTTGGCTAGGAGGTACCGGTATAGTCTCGACAGTCGACGAGTGGGAGCGGCACACAGCGCGCGGACATCATTCGAGGCAGGCGATAAGGCAACAATATGCTCATTATTTTGTAGAGTAGAATGCATTAGGAACTTATGTTTGAGCTGTATGTTGATTGCAAATGGATGATTTCTTCCTTGATATTTTTCCCATACGATTGATTGCCTAAAATTATTATGGTCAGCGTTTTGGTTTGGGTTTTACTGTTCTTGGTTGGGATATTTATGCTTTTGCGTTACTCTTCATGCTATATTTTACTTGATGTGGTAGTTTCACATTTAAATTATTACTGTATAGGTTCACTGTCATTGACAATCACTGATATAGCTATAATGCATGGTCGTATATACTTGGATGTGTTGTTATTTATATAGATAATGCATTGAATTTTACCTATGGTATTCACATAGATAATGCGTTGTAATGGAGAATTCCTGTGGTAATAAATATAAACATTTTACCTCTGTTATTTACTTAGATAAAGAAAAAAAAATTGAACTCTTCTGTAATGGATGTAATGGAGAATTCGTTCAGCAATGGTGAATTCATCTGTAATCGTTAAATACCATTTACTTCTGTCATTACCTAGATAAAAATAAAGGGGGGTTTTCAAATTCATTCTGTGATGGGGGGTAATGGAATTTGTGAATTTATTAATAGTCGGTGATGGAATTTCCTGGCAGTTGCATTTGGTACAATGACTTGCAAATTTAATTTCTGGCATGCGATTGCAGTTCCTGGCATTTTCATTTTATAATTAGATTATGGTGAAATTGTTTCTGGAATTCGAAATATTCTGTGTATTATCATAGCGTCTCCATCCCCTGAACAACGAAACTCCCTGTGCAAGTCACGATGAAACACTTGTTTATGGCACCCTCTATTGAAAACTCGTTACCCAAGAAAACTCCTTCGTGGCATTCCGTTTTTGTAATTAGTTACTGAGAATTGTTTCTGGAATTTCACTTGGGTAAGTTGATACTGAACTTGATTTTTAGCGTTTTTTTTCATGGCCATAATTTCCCTTGCCCCTTTTGACAGCACAACATTATTAACCGAATACAGTAACATGTCACCTCATTTTTCTCCTTATTTCACCTTTGTCTTTTGGCTGTATCAAAGTCCTGGGTCTGCCAATCCCAACCACCATTTTTTTTCCACGAGTAAATTTTCTTTCGTTTCTCCTTTTGGCACTATAGCGTAATGGTGATAGCAGTACTCCACCTGCTAGTCTCCACGTTGACCAGGAGCTTTAGGCTTGCTCCAGTGAGATGAAAGGCCTCCAAACTTGCGTAATATCATTCTCACGCTCGGTTGAATTGCGTCCACCATTTTACTTTCGAACGAACTGCATATTTATCCCAACTCATTGCAGAGTTTATTTTTGTAAAGTTTAGTCCCTTCTTTGGTTGATTCCTGGATGAGATGGTTCATTTTATTATAATTTTGTACCCTAACACGTCCGCTTTATTATCTTTGATTTTGCAATTTTAGCATGGATTCATATGTCTGTTTGCAGAGTTGGTTAAGACAACGCTGGTCCCCAACTCCACCTTACACATCGGTTCTACAGCGATAATGTTGTCTCTACATGTTGGGTAGCATAACTGGAGGCACCTAAACCCTTTCTAGTGTCTCACTTAGTCCACGCCTTCATTTAGCAATTCTTTTAGCTTTTAATAATAGCCCAGATTTAGAATGTTGGGACAACGACGTTAGTTGGACTCAGACATAGTTTTAGAAGAGAGCATAGATTTTGGGTATTTATCGGATTAATTCTGTAATTAACTGATTTTGGGAGTTTAGTGGGACGTGCCTCTACACTCTTAACCTCCACAAGGATGACACCGTACCCCGTTCTGGTTTCAATCTTTTGTCATTTCCAGAATCGCCTTTACAATTAATCCAAATAACTCTAAAATTGTGATAGTGGTAGTTGAACGGTTATACTTTTTCTTCCTTGTGGGCTATCTTAACTGCTGATTTTGTTTGAGATCTGGAAAGAATGATTAGAGTGGCTAGTTATGTATAACCGGATTGTTCCTATGGTCTTTCAACCCAAGAAATTATCTCTAGATTCTAAAACGCAGTTTACCAACAGAAAAATTTATTTAGAATCTTAAATCGATTGCTTTTAGGTATGAATTCACGTTCGACCCCATTCCCTTTATAAACTAGAATTTATCCAGATGCATTAACATCATACATTTATAATCCTTGACAGTTGTAATTTTAGGCCTTAGACACTTGCAAGTTAAAGGTATTAAATTCTTGATTACCTTGATTTTGGTATTGAATTCTTAATTTATCACTTAAGTAATTAGCTCTTTTCCTTGTGATACAAAGGGAGCTACCTAGGAGTTGTACTTGTTACATGAGTTGAATCATCGATAGGTTATGCCAGACTTAAATGAATTGACCTTAACAAGTTACTAATCATGTTTAGAAGAGTTTTATGGCAACTCAAATTTGTAGTTGTGCCCTTGTGTTTCTTGCTAATCTTCATGTAATTCCTTTTGCTCAATTGTTTTCTTTTATATTGTGTAATGGATTGATTAATCATAGAAGAGTAATTATTTGGCACCATGATAGGTATGACGGGTAGGAGTGTAGTCCCTTCCTTTTCCACTAGAAATGTTAGCTACAGTTGAATTAATGAATGATTAATTCCTCGCCTGGAAGTAAAGTGGATGACTACCCTTGCATCTTGATTTAAATAAAGTTGTTTTCGTTTTGCTCGCACTTATGCCGTTTCAATATCGATTCGTAATCAAATCCTCTTGCACGATGGAATTATTGTGATGTGTGTTGATTAATAGAACTTTATCGCGCATCGATCGTGATTGATGTTTGTTGATTTAGCATTTTTAGTTTGGTTTGGATTGTGTTAGTGGGATGTAGACACCTCCATGTTCCTCAGAACAGTCACCAGCCCTGAGACCTTAAATGGTTAAAATCGATGGGAACCTGGGCTTGAGCATTGCTTATGTGTCTTGGAGGTCCTAACCATTGCAGGGTAGGACAGGCGGGTAGTCAGTCTTTTGATTTTTTCGGTTGAGGCACAGAGTATAATGTCTTGTTACCCTTGTACACCCACACACACAAAATAAAAATAAAAATTTTGCACTTGTTATAAGAGGTTTGTCGTCGTAACGAGGAGGTATGTTACATATGGTATCATAGCGGGTTCATCCCGCGACTTGGGATCGCTACGGATTTTGTTGACATGATTTGGTTATACTGTTTCTAATCGAGTTGATTGTGTGCGTGCAGGTAATCATGGTTAGAGGACGCCGCGGAGGCAGACGACGGGGTGCTAGGGGAGGGGGCGTGGCACCCCCAGTAGCATCCACGCCTGAGGAGTCTAACCCCCAGGGAGATGAGTAGGTTCTCGGGCAGGAGCAGATAGAAGTTGGCGATGTAGTCAGTATGATGAGATCTTTTCAGCACATGTCTGAGGCACTGATTAGTCGTTTAGACAGAGATGAGGCCAGAGCGTTGGCACCCGCTGAGGTTCCACTGCGTGCTCCGGTCTGTACTGGTAGCATTCACCATGAACTCGAGAAGGTCAAATTTCCTGAGTTCTTTCGTGCCTCGGATGGCACATCCACCGAGGCATTGTTGGAGAACATGGCGATGTGCTTCACACTTCGCGATTACACCTCCAACATGAAGGTCCGCATGGCGGTCTTTCAACTAAAGGGGAGCGCTCTTCTATGGTGGAAGATACTCCTACCATAACTGAACATGGTCGTCGAAGACGTGTCATGGGAACTATTGGAGGAATGGTTCTGAGAGAGGTACCTTTCAGAGGAATTCATTGAATGTCAACTCAGTGAGTTCAACGCCTTACGACAAGGATTTCGTACGGTGCTCGAGTATGAGGCCTGTTTCATGGAGCTACTCCGGTATGCTCCGCACATTAACACGGAGAAACTTAAGGTCAACAGGTTTGTGTTCGGCGTTAATGGCAACCTACATGCAAAGGTTAGGATTTTGATGCCCCAAACTTTGCATGATGTCATCCAGAAGGCCCTCATAGCAGAGGAGGATCTTATCAGTGGGGGTCAGAACAGGACTCCAGCGAGACCAGCAGGGCAGATTTCATATGGAACACAGAAACACCAGACACCAGCAAGACATACGTCGGGATATCATGGCTTCCAAAGGGAATCCACTTTCACTACACCCTGGCGACCAACACCTCAGCAACAGACACCTTACCGGGGACCGCAACATCAACAACAACATCACCTGGAGCAGTAGTAGTTTGGGCCTGTTCAACAGAATAGACCAGGGTTCTAGGCTGGTGGGCCGTCATATTCTACTTCGGGTACCAGGACTACTGGGCCAGAGAAGGGGTGTTGGACGTTTGGGGAGCCACACTATCAACGTGACTGTCCTGTGGAGAGGACCAGAGTGTCCAGATCAGTAGGACCCACTACCATGGGAGATATGGGCAAGGCCCATCGGATTCATGCCACGGTAAATAACCACCAGACAGAGAATCAGTCAACTGTGCTCGAGATGACAGGTACTGTCGCTGACTAGACCCTTAGTGTTTTGATCGATCCCGGTGCTACCAAGAGTTTCATTTTTGGTGTAGTGCTATAAAGGATTAAGGAAAAGGCTGTCGAATAGGATGAGTTTAGCTTCGTGGAGATGGCCTCAGGAGCCAAACAAAAGGTTGGAGGAAAGGTTACAGGCTGTGCCCTTAACTTGGGAGAGTTTGTCACAAGGGCCAACCTATACGTCACGATGTTAGGATCTTATGATGTCATGATTGGTATGGATTGGTTGGAATCAAATGAGGTGATACTCAACTATAAGAAAAAATGATTGAGTTTGGTCGATGACGAGGGACAGAGACGTGTGATTGTAGGATGGAACCAGGGATTTTTCCTGAGGTTCATATCTTCCTTACAGCTATGGAAGAGTATGCGCAAGGGGAGAAAGCTTTATGCGATCCTTGCGTTAAACGAGAAGGGAGTAGCGGAAGGTCTAGAACACCATCTGGTGGTGAGAGAGTTTGCGGACGTATTTCCAGAGGAGTTACCTAGGATGCCACCAGAGAGATATTTGGAGTTTACCATAGACCTAAAACCGGGGACTGAACCGATAGCAAGAATGCCTTATCGGATGTTGACCCGAGAGTTACAAGAGTTGAAAATGCAACTGAAGGAGTTGCTGGACTTGGGACTGATACGTCCTAGTGTGTCACCATGGGGTGCACCAGTTATTTTCATACGAAATAAGGACAGATCATGGAGGATTTGCATCGAATACCGTTAACTGAACAAGGCCATGATCAAGAATCAATATCCCTTGTCGAGAATTGATGATCTGTTCGATCAAATGAAGGGTGCGATGATGTTCTCCAAGATTGATTTGCGATCAGGGTATCACCAATTTTGGATCAAGGAGGATGACGCCCCTAAGACTGCCTTTAAGATGAGGTTTGGACATGACGAGTTTACCGTTTTACCATTTGGATTGACAAATGCCCTAGGGGTATTTATGAGTTTGATGAACGGGGTGTTCCTCGAGTACTTGGACAAGTTCGTCCAAGTATTCATTGATGATATTTTGATGTACTCTCATACGATGGAGGAGCATGATGAGCACTTGTTCTTGGTACTACAGTGTTTGCGAGAGCAAAAATTCTATGGGAAGTTGTCCAAATGCTCATTTTATCAAGCGAGTATTCACTACTTAGGGAATGTCATCTCTGGCGAAGGCATCACCGTGGATCCATCCAAGGTCGAGGCTATTATGGAATGACCTACGCCGACAAATGTTATGGAAGTGCGTAGCTTTATGGGTTTAGCAGGATACTATCAACAGTTTGTCGAGGGATTTTCGAAGATAGCAAATCTGATCACGGAATTGCAGAAGAAAAACAAGAAGTTTTGTTGGATCGAGAAATGCGCGGAAGCATTTCATAGGTTTAAGGAGTTGTTAACAACAATGCCAATACTAAAGGTCCCTGACATGGATGCAGACTTCTTGGTATGCATTGATGCATCCAAGGAAGGTTTAGGCAGAGTCTTGATGCAATATGGACGAGTGATTTCTTACATTTCGAGGAAACTGAGAAGGCATGAGGAGAACTACGCGACGCATGATTTGAAGTTATTAGCCATCGTATATGCCTTGAAGGTTTGGAGACACTACCTAGTTGGATGAAAATTTCAACTAAAGACTGATCATTGTGGACTACAACACATTTTTATGCAAAGCGACCTGAACGTGCGATAACGACATTGGTCGGAATTGCTTAGAGAGTACGACTTTGAGATTACTTACATAAAGGGAATAGTGAACTGAGTGGCGGATGCTTTGAGTCGGAGACCATGCATCTTTTCGGTGTTGCCTCTTCAGATGAATCTACGTGAGAAGATTCTCACTTTACAGGGTGACGATGACTGGTACAAAGAGGTCGAGGGTTTTATCGGACACAACACAATGATGGTACCACGATTTGAGGGATTTTCATTTTATAGAGATGGTTTATTGAGGTTTAAAGGTCGGATTTACGTACCACATAATGAAAAATTAAGGGTGTTAATCTTGAGTGAGGCTCATAGATGACGCAGCTGAACCCCTTGCCTCAACAAAAGGTCTCTGCGCTGACCTCTCAATCTTAAGGATCGTTCAAATTTCACCCTCGAGCTGGAGTGGCTCCTTCGATTCTCCCCTGGAATATCTATTTAAATTTGACCCACAGGTCTTCCTGCTCCTTAGAGCCTTTAGTCTCAATCACTTCTCTGTTCTCAACAGAAAAGTAGTAATTAGGTTTCGAAGTTTCAAAATCCCGATGCCACAACCTTTGCTTTCTCGAATTCCTGATCTCCGATATCCTGTGATACTACAACTTCGATTAGCCCCTTGGGCTAGGCTCATGGCCCACATGACCTTACCTTATATGTCCGCAGTCCTATCTCCTATCAGGGTTTTGGGGTTTTTGATGTCGAAATATATTTATCTTTGAGACCCTCGATCTCTTGAATCCTAATTTCCCGATATGACTTCTCTTTTGAGACTTTTCCCGAAGGTTGCGATTGTTGCCATGCATCCTCAATGATGGACGGTTCTCGTCTGCTTCGGGGTTTTCACTGTGGAAATTCTCGATTCCTCGTTATGGTGAGATGATGTCAACTGGGTCCCCCCCTAACAGAACTTCCTCCTTTCAGAGTTTCAAACTTTGCAATTCCGAAATGCAAGTGTTTCCCGTCTTCAATATCTGCGAAATGCCGAACCCTGAATTCTTCAGATTTTTCGACACGCATCCCAAATAAATGGACAGTTCGGATCGAATCTCGAACTTCGCCAACTGCAAAGTCAAAACACTCACTTATGTGAGTCCCGATGACTGAATCCCCAGTTTGAATGATCACACAACACGTGTCCTTCCTGAGATCCATGATTGTGATCCCTTCGTTGTTTCGGGACTCAAAAGGTCTCAAACTCTTGTCCTCTTAATCTCTGAAATGCCGATGGACTCTTGATCTCCACCACGTGTCCAAACTGATGGAGGGTCCTGATTCAGTCTCAGGATTTCAAGACTTTCGATGCCCCAATGACACAATTTCCCTATCAACTTAAAACCCCAGTAGCCGATATACCAACGGGTACTCGATTATCGCCACGTGTCTTCTCATATGGACGGCTCAGATTGATTCCACGATTTTCACTATGAAAATTCTCGATCTCTTGTCCTCGTGACTCCCGATTTCATGAATGACGGAATCCTGATGGCCACACCTCTCGTCGGGATTTTCCTCCTTCCGTTCACGAAACTTAAACCTTGTGCAACTCCCGACTGATCCAACGGTTGACGGGTATTTGAGAGAGATCTAACGGTCCTTATTCCCTTGAGATTTCACCTTGGAAACCCGATCGTAACCCCCTCACTCCTTTGTCAGATCTAATGGCTGATGATATTTCGCTAATCCTCTACAGAGGATTCTGACCGTCTGTTTCTTCCTCCTTGATGATTTCTACGAAGTGAACCAAGGGTTCTTCCTCGGATTCATCCACTTACGCTACGAAATCTAGATATCTTCTAATCACTCAAATGCATCCTTTTCCTATGATGCCTTCAATGGTTTTAAAGGCCTTATCCCTCCTGAGATTTCTCACGATTTCGAGTCTTAAAGTAGACCCTTGCACACACCCCTTGCGGAAACCTTCAACCACTTGAAGTGTTAATCACTCTTTGACCTTGCACACGCACTGCAACAACGATCCTTCGATATTTTGCTCAGGTTCGCAACCCTGATATTCTCTTCGGCCTTGTGCACTCCTTGCATGGCTCCTATGCCTAGCTGCACTCTGAGGAAATGAGAACAAAAGATACCTCTCCTGAGATTTCAGAGACAACCCTTTGAACTCCTTATCAACGCACTCCTTGCGGACAATTCAACTAAACTCCTTGCAAGAATCTTGCTCAAATAGAGAAACAATTGAAACTCATTCTCCTTATTCTTCCTCTCTCAGATTTCAAAAATTCAACAAGAAATCATTCATACATAGCATAAAAGAAATTTGCATGACAGAAAGAGTAAAACATTAAGAGCATAACGTTTAAAGATGCATACACAGAGAAGGTATGAACACCATGAGTCTGAATCACAACTTCTTTGTATTAATTCATAACTTCTTTACATGGAGTCTTCTACATAGCTCTCTGCTTCTCTTCTATGCTCATAATCATGCTAATGTTACAATACACAATGAGGGTGTCTATATTCCATTTTCCCTCTCTCATTCTAAACTGTCTAATCTAATATTCAATTCTACCTACTTACATAAATGATTTCTACCTACTATGGACGAGAGCGGATAGCTCAAGGTCCTTTACAATATATAAGTACACTTCTTCTTAACTATCACATTTAAGTTTGGCGCATCCAATCTTTAAAAGTTTTAAACAATTTATCATGTGCTCAAAATGTGTTGCGCTTGCCCCACGCTCGCTTGATGTTGACGATGCTCCTGCATCATACTCCCTCGCTTGAAAATTTTGATGGGCTCCTGTCCATGAGCTCTCGCATGGTCTATCCATGCTTCTAAATCTCTGCTTCATTCTCCCAGCTAGCATCTTCAACTGGATGTCCTTTCCATTTGACCAAGTATTCAAAGTATTGTTTTCTTTTGGTCTTCTTGCCAATTCTTTTGTCTAGCATGCTTTCCATTTGTGGCTTCTCTACAACTGGCATCTACTTTTGCCACTGAACCTTTGACTGTTAATCACTTTTTCCTGCTTCCTCAGCTTTGTATGGGTACAAATCTGAGACATTCAATATCGAGGAAATTCTGATCCCATCCGGTAATTCAATCTCATAAGCATTTGCCCCAAATTTTCTCAAGACCTTGCATGGTTCGATTTTCTTCATCTTCAGTTTATTATATGTCCCTCTCAGGAACCTTTCCTTTCTCAAATGTGCTAGAATCAAATCACCAACCTCAAACTGAAGTTGTCTTCTATGCTGATCTGCTCTGCGTTTATATTCTTGGCTTGAATTCTGCAAACACTCCTTCACTCGATTGTGAAGTTCCTTCATCGCTTCTACAAAATCTTCTGCACTAGCACTCCTAGTCGCATTTTGTTCTGAATCTCTCAATTCAGAAATTCCCCTCGGCTGTATGCCATAGACAATCTGAAATGGACTCTGTCCTGTACTTCTATTGATTGAATCATTATAAGAAAACTCCGCATGTGGTAATATGTTGTCCCATTGGCTATGGTGTCCTGTCACCAAGATCCTCAACAAGTCTCCTAAATTCCTGTTTACGACTTCTGTCTGTCCATCCGTCTAAGGATGATAAGTTGAACTAAAAGACAATTTAGTTCCCAGCTTCTTCCATAAGGTCCTCCAAAAGTTCCCTATGAACTTAGTGTCTCGATCCGAAACTATACTCCTTGGTAAGCCATGAAGTCGAATGACTTCTTTGAAAAAAAATTTGTAATGTGAGTTGCATCACTGGTTTTCTGACATGGAATGAAGTGTGCCATTTTGGAAAATCTATCCACCACCACAAAGATTGAGTCAAAACCTCTTTGTGTTCTTGGAAAATCCAATATGAAATCCATGCTGACTGCATCCCATGACCTTTCTGGTATGGGAAATGGTTGATAAAACCCCGCATTCTGTCTCCTTCCCTTCGAATGATGGCAAATTCTGCATCTGTCCACGAATCTCTTGACATTTGCTCGCATTCCCAACCAAAAATATGACTCATTCATCTTTGCGAATGTCTTGTTGTGACCAAAGTGTCATGCTAATCCTCCACTTTGTTTCTCCTTCAGCAGATTCTCCCTCATGGACCATTTTGGAATACAAAGTTGATTGCCCTTAAACAACAATCCTTCCTAGATCATGTATTCTATCCATTGGCTTATGTATCTGAGAACTAGATTCTCAGCTGCTTCATATGCTTCCTTGAAATCCTGATCATCTACGTACATGTCCTTGAGATCATCAAAACCCAACGTTTTGACTTTGAGCTCCTGCAATAGCAAACACTTTCTGCTCAAAGCATGAGCAACTTTGTTAGCAGTACCAGAAATATGTTTAATCACAAAAGTGAAATTTTGCATATACTCAACTCATTTTACATGTCTCTGATTCAACTTTTCTTGTTGAGTCACAAACTGCAGTGCATGATTGTCACTGTATAAGACAAACTCTTTGGGAATCAAGTAATGCCTCCATTTCTTTAATGCCTGTACAATAGCATAAAACTCCTTATCATAAGTGGAGTATTTCACTTTCGCTTCATTCAGCTTCTCGCTGAAGTATGCTATTGGCCTGTCTTCTTGACTTAAGACTTCCCCTATTGCAAATCCACTTGCATCGCATTTCACTTGAAATGTCTTTCGGAAATCAGGCAACACCAAAATTGGTTGTTCCGTAATTTTCCTCTTCAACAGATTAAAACTCTTCTCAGCCTCTTCTGTCCAGTGAAAAGATTTATATCTTTTCTTCACTGTGTCCATCATCGGTGCATTAATTCCACTAAAATTCCTGATGAACTTCTGGTAGAAACTAGCCAATCCGTGAAAACTTGTCACCTCAAATATGTTCTTCGGTGATGGCCAATTCTTGATCACTTCCACCTTATCTGGATCCATCCTCAAATTGTCTGCAGAAATAACAAATCCTAAATAAATGAGCTCTGTCTTCATGAATGAGGATTTATTCATGTTTATGAGAAACTTCTCTTTCTGTAATCTCTTCATCACTGTAGCTAAGTGTTTCAGATGCTTGTCCCTTGTTTCACTGAAAATCAGTATGTCATCCAGATACATAATCAAAAATTTCCCGATGAACTCTTTCAGGACTTCGTTCATCAACCTCATAAAGGTACTTGGCGCATTTGTTAAGCCAAATGGAATAACAAGCCATTCATACAACCCTTCATTGGTATTGAATGATGTCTTCCACTCATCACATTTTCTCATGTGGATTTGATGATAACCACTTTTTAAATCAATCTTTGAAAAATATTTTTCTCCACTTAAGCAATCCATCAAATCATCCATCCTTGGCAATGGAAATCTATATCTGATGGTTATCTTGTTAATGGCTCTTGAACCAATACACATTCTCCAGCCTCCGTCTTTCTTTGGAATGAGTACTGTCGGAACAACACATGGACTCAAGCTTTCTCTGACCAAACCTTTGTCCAACAAATCCTGGACCTGTCTTTTTACCTCTTCATTCTCTTGCGGCGTTAGTTTTTACACGACTTTGTTTAGCAAACTAGCTCCTGGTATGAGATCAATATGGTGGCTCACACTTATGATCGGTGGCAATGAACGAGGTAATTCATCCACTATTATATCAGTGAACTCTCCCAGCAGTTCCTGTATCTTTTTTGGTAAATCATCCACTCTTGTCTTGGTCAAAACAATCTTCGGTTTCCTGACCACAATGAACTGTGAATCTTCCTTCTTCTTAACCTCTGTAAGAAGTTCCTTCCCACTCATGAGAAATAAAGTGTTGCTTACTTCCGGTTTCACCTCCTTATCCTTGATTGGAAGCAACATATGAGTTCTCCCATTCTTTTCTAGGGTGTATGTGTTCATCTTCCCATCGTGAATCACATTTCTGTCATATTTCCATGGTCTACCCAGCAATAAATGACAAACATCCATAGGAATAACATCACAGAGTATCTTGTCCCCAAGGTGTAGAACAGTCGGTGACAGAGTGTGTTGTTAAGCCACTCCGTGATGTTAAAGTCACCGGTTTGAAACCTGCGGGGACAAAAAATCCAACCATGTTAAGGGTTGGTGTGGCTCAGGCCGGGTGTGATCCTTGGGTGATTTTGACGGCTTAGATGCCCCTGAGTCGCGGTTTCTCAAGCCACAGTTTAATCACGTAGCCAACAGGTCCCGCACAAATTAACAAAAAAAAAAAACATCACAGAGTATCTTATCATTATATCCTCCTATCTTAAATTCAACTAAACATTGTTTAGTGACATTTACCTGATGTCCCTTTTGTATCCATGAAACTTTATATGGAATTGGATGTTCAATCATCTCCAGCTCCAACTTCTCTACCATCTCGGTTGAAACGAGATTATCTGTGCTTCCACTGTCCACAATGACCTTGCATACCCTATCCTTGGTCTTGCAAGCAGTCCGAAAAATTCTATTTCTCTCGAATGAACTCTCCACCTCCTTCTCTGGTGTCAAAAGAACCTTTCACATCATCAGTGATCTTCCACCTTTAGCATCCTCCGCCTCAACATTTTGCCCCTGATCTTTGGCGATGTGAGTCTCTCCAATCTCTTTATTTTTATCAGGACACGCATAAGACTTGTGCCCATTCTTTCCACATGTGAAGAATTTTATCACTCCACCTCTTCCTCTTCCTCTACCTCTAGTACGAGGAAAAGTATTATTATCAGCATACACTCCTCTCTGCTCAGTATGTTGTCCTCACTGTGAACTTCCACCCCTCTCAATTCGAGTCTGAGGTTTCTTCCAATCTTCCTTGGGATTCTGATTTTTATCTTGGACAAATGATTTTCCCTTGGCTTGACTTCTTCCTCGGCCTCTCTGACCCTACTTTCGGCTCAGCTTCTCTTCAGCTTTTAGAGCCATTTGGTAAGAATCTTCCACCATTCAGATGGTTACCATGCTCATCTCATCCTAGATATCATATCTCAGGCAATTCATGTACCTAGAAACCTTTTCATCATCGATTTCCCGATGACCTACCCTGATGTTCAGCTTGTAGAATTCTTCAGTGTATTATTTCACTGTCATCAACTTCTGTCTCAGGTTCTGCATCCTCCTGAACAGAGTAATTTGGTAATCTCTGGGGATGAATTTCGCCTTCATCTTCGCGATCATTCTGTCCCAACTCTTGATCTTCTGCTTGCCTTTGCAACATCTATCAGCTTGTAATTCATCCCACCACAATGCTGCATGTCCCTTCAATATTTTGACAACATGCTTGACCTTTTTGTCCTCTTCGACATCTTCGTAGTCAAAGTATGTGTCCAGGGCTCTAATCTAATCTAGAAGCTCCTCTACATCCAAGTTTCCCTCATAAACTGGAATGTCAATATTTTCTCTTACACCCATCCTTGCAATAGATCTAATCAAACGTTTGTTTGATGCATCTTCAGCTACAACTTCTTCTTCACGTTCAGCCTCAATTTCGCTTTCGGAATCACTTAGATCCCCTGCACTGACTGTACATCTTTGTGATGTTTCCATGTCTTAGAGTCTATCTCGTAGATCACACATCTCTCTCTCCATGAATGGATCTATCATTTGCCTACCTATTCTTCTCAGCATTTCCCTATCCTCTCATGGATCGGGTGTTTGTCTGTCCCTCCTTCTTGGCGGCATGGTGAAATTCTCGTTTTCTCTGCTACAGAAAGAAAAAAACCTTTCTGTGCTCTGATACCAAACTGACATAGTTGCACCCCTTGCCTCGGAAAAAGGTCTCTGCGCTGACCTCCCGGTCTTAAGGATCTTTCAAATTTCACCCTCGAGCCGGAGTGGCTCCTTCGATTCTCCCCTGGAATCTCTATTTAAATTTGACCCACGGGTCTTCCTGCTCCTTACAGCCTTTAGGCTCAATCACTTCTCTGTTCTCAATAGAAAAGTAGTAATCGGGTTTCAAAGTTTCAAAATCCCGATGCCACAACCTTTTCTTTCTCGAATTCCTGATCTCCGATATCTCGTGATACTACAACTTCGATTAGCCCCTTGGGCTAGGATCGTGGCTCATGCGACCTTACCTTATATGTCCACAGTCCTATCTCCTATCCAGGTTTCGGGGTTTTTGATGTCTAAATATATTTCTCTTCGAGACCCTCGATCTCTTGAATCTCGATTTCTCGATATGACTTCTCTTTCGGGACTTTTCCTGAAGGTTGCGATTGTTGCCACACATCCTCAAGGATGGATGGTTCTCGTCTGCTTCGGGGTTTTCACCATGAAAATTCCCAATTCCTCGTTATGGTGAGATGACATCAGTTGGGTCCCCCCCTAACAGAACTTCCTCCTTTCAGAGTTTCGGACTTCGCAATTCCGAAATGCAAGTGTTTCCCGTCTTCAAGATTCGTGAAACGCCGAACCCCAACTTCTTTGGATTTTTCGACACGTGTCCCAAATAAATGGATGGTTCAGATAAAATCTAGGACTTCACCAACTACAAAGTCAAAACACTCACTTATGTGAGTCCCGATGACCAAATCCTTGGTTTGAATAATCACACAACACGTGTCCTTCCTGAGATCCACGGCTGTGATCCCTTCGTTGTTTCGGGACTCAAAAGGTCTCGGACTCTTGTCCTCTTAATCTCTGAAATGCCGATGGACTCTTGATCTCCACCATGTGTCCAAATTGATGGAGGGTCCTGATTTAGTCTTGGGGTTTCAATACTTTCGATGCCCTGATGACACAATTTCCCTGTCAACTTAAAACCCCGGTAGCCGATATACTGACGGGTACTCGATTATCCCCACGTGTCTCCTCAGATGGATGGCTCAGATTGATTCCGGGATTTTCACTATGAAAATTCCCAATCTATTGTCCTCATGACTCCGAATTTGACAAATGCTGGAATCCCGATGGCCACGCCTCTCGTCAGGATTTTCCTCCTTCCATTCATGAAACTTAAACCTCGTGCAACTCCCGGCTGATCCAATGGTTGACGGGTATTTGAAAGAGATCTGATGGTCCTCAATCCATTGAGCTTGCACCTTGGAAACCCAATCGTAACCCCCTCACTCCTTTGTCAAATCTAATGGCTGACAGGATTTCGCTAATCCTCTACAAAGGATTCTGACCGTCTATTTCTTCCTCCTTGATGATTTCTACGAAGTGAACCAAGGGTTCTTCCTCGGATTCATCCACTTACACTACGAACTCCAGATATATTCTAATCACTCAAATGCATCCTTTTCCCGTGCTACCCTCAATGGTTTTAAAGGCCTTATCCCTCTCGATATTTCTCATGATTTCGAGTCTTAAAGTAGACCCTTACACACACCCCTTGCGGCAACCTTCAAGAACTTGAAGTGTTAATCACTCTTCGACCTTGCGCACACACTACAACAATGGTCCTTCGATATTTTTCTCAGGTTCGCAACCCTGAGACTCTCTTAGGCCTTGCGCACTCCTTGCACGACTCCTATGCCTGGATGCACTCTGAGGAAATGAGAACAAAATCTATCTCTCCTGAGCTTTCATAGACAACCCTTTGAAATCCTTATCAACGCACTCCTTGCGGACAGTTCAACTAAAATCCTTGCAGGAATCTTGCTCAGATAGAGAAACAATTGAAACTCATTCTCCTTATTCTTCCTCTCTCATATTTCAAACATTCAACAAGAAATCATTCATACATAGCATAAAAGAAATTTGCATGACAGAAAGAGTAAAACATTAAGAGCATAACATTTAAATATGCATACACAGAGAAGGTATGAACACCATGAGTGTGAATCACAACTTCTTTGTATTAATTCAGAACTTCTGTACATGGAGTCTGCTACACAACTCTCTGCCTCTCTTCTATGCTCATAATCATGCTAATTTTACAGTACACAATGAGGGTGTCTATATTCCATTTTCCCTCTCTCATTCTAAACTGTCTAATCTAATATTCAATTCTACCTACTTACATAAATGCTTTCTACCTACTATGGACGAGAGCGGATTGCTCAAGGTCCTTTACAATATATAAGTGCGCTTCTTCTTAACTATCACATTTAAGTTTGGCGCATCCAATCTTTAAAAGTTTTATACAATTTATCATGTGCTCAAAATGTGTTACACTTGTCCCATGCTCACTTGATGTTGATGATGCTCCTGCATCAATAGAGAAGTTTACATGGCTCACCCAGGAGTCACAAAGATGAGGGCAGACCTTAAGCCCTTATTCTTTTGGAAGGGAATGAAGGCAGACATAGTCAACTATGTGGCCAGATGCCTTGAATGTTAGTAGGTAAAGGCTGAACATAGACACCCAGTGGGATTACTACAACCGCATGCTATTCCAGAATCAAAATGGGAGGTTATTTCGAAAAAGAGTGCCACTGATGAAAAAGAGACATGACTCAATTTTCATAGTAGTAGACACTCTGACAAAGAGTGCTCACTTTATTCCTGTGCGTACGACGTATGAGGCACCTGACATAGCTAGAGTTTTCATCAATGAGATTGTGAGGCTGCATGGCGTGCCTAAGAGGATTATATCTGATTGAGGATCAATGTTTACTGGAAGATTTTGGACGAGTTTCCAAGAGGCCTTGGGAACCCAACTTAACTTTAGTACTGTGTATCACCCAGAGACTGACGGGAAGACTGAACGAATGAACCAAACCTTGGAAGACATGTTGCACATGTACGTGATGGACCAAAAAAAGTGTTGGGAAGAATTCTTGCCTCTAGTAGAGTTTGCTTACAACAACAGTTACCAGAGCACCATCAAGATGGCTCCTTTCGAGTTTCTTTACAGGTGACTGTGTCGGACGCCCTTGAGTTGGGATCGGCTTGAGG
>SNQJ01S0137501.1:14896-25417 GCA_010110895.2 Picea sitchensis | reverse complement strand
ATAATTGCTCTTGCGTCTTGGATTTAATGTGGTGTATGATGGGTTATGTGATTTAGTTATAATTCTTGTGTGCCATGAATTAAATGTTGATGTATGATTGATAAGGATAATGATTACCCCTGCATGATTAATTGATGATTAGAATTGATCGATTGATCTAGTTGATGTTGGACTTGATTGTTAGTGGGATGTAGACACCTCCTTGTTCCTCAGAACAGTCGCCAACCCTAAGACCTTAAATGGTCAAAATCAATTAGATCTTAGGCTTGAGCGTTGCTTATTTGTCCTGGAGGTCCTAACCTTGCAAGGTAGGATTGGGAGGGTAGTCAATTTTAATATTCATTATCTAGTTGATCATTGTTTATAAATTGTTTCAAGAAGATCGTGATGTGCTAAGCGGCAACGCTAATTATGTTTATGTGTCTCTATCCTTTTTGTTTATGTGTCGAATGCGTCATTATTGATTTCAATATTGAGTAGTTGGTAATGCTTTTACTTATAATGTCGTTGATTTTGTGTTGCTATGATTTATATGGTTGACGTTAATTTTCTAATGCAAAAAAAAAACCTGTTATGCTTCGCTTTCCTAGTCGTAACAGAGGGGCCGTTACAATAACTTCACTTCTCGGGCTCCGTTTCGAATGACTGTTTTTTTGAAATTGGATATTTTTCTGAGAGAAATTCAAATATACAATTTGTTTCTACAAATTTTTCTCATAAAATATCAGAATTGAATCTGATGTGCATGGCTCCCTTTTTGTCTCCCAAGATGCATGCATGTTTCTCCTGAGATGCATGCATGGCGCATGCAAAAGTTTCTGCATGTGACTCTTGAGATGCATGCATGATATATTCTGCATGAAATTCAGAGAACAAATCTGAAATGGAGTAGATATCATCTGCAATTAATGGAACAATAATTTGTGCAGATACTTGTGTAGAAGACTCTTCAGAATAAAATGATTGATCTTCTAATGGCTTCTCTTCTGGCTCTATCTGTTCAACCTTTTGCATGCAATGTTCCTTATTACTAAACATAACCTCCAATATAGTCCATAATTGGTTTGGAGTTGAGTCTTGTGATACATCATATACTTGGTGCAGAATTTTAGGAGAAATAGACAAGCAGATACATCCTGTGGCCATATCTTGTCTATTGAGAAAGTCATTTTTCTCATTGGCAGAATTGGGCTCTACTTCCATTGCCATAGTTATTTGGTACAAGCCTTTGCATCTAAGTTGAAGCAGTATTTTTGGATTCCACTCCAACTAATTATGAGGCATGAGAAGTATCGTCGGAGAATAATCCATCTTTGATGCGTTCTTCAATCTTCAATACTTGCAAAAAGAGTCTGGTGTGTATTTTTCCTAGAAATTTGTCGTCTCTAATACCATGTAAATGTGTTGACCCTGCACATAATAGATCTAGTTGGGAATTGACATACACAGTTGTAGAGAAAATAGAAGAAAAGAGAAGCATGAGAGAAAGAATGGGAGAATTCTCATTAATCGCATTCCACACTCAAAGAGTGAATAATTTACAATAGATATAGGCTACATGAGTAACTCATGTTCCATAGTAGTGATATAGAGATATCTAGACACTCACTAAGAGACATTGGAGTGAATTGTCACCTATTCCTAGTTAACTGATCCATGCAATCATCAGTTAACTGAGTCATGACTTCCACTAGTGTAACTGAGTGTAACTGACTCTAAACTGAAGAGAAACATCATGTTTTGTAGGGAAATATTCTATAGAGAGAATATTCTCATCTAAGGAAGAGTTCTCAACATTGGACGGTAAAACTTAGGAAAATAATTATAGGTGAGTGTGTAATATCTCCAACACATTTTAGCCAAGATATATGGAAGTATTTTGGAAAAGAAGATAAGCATATGGCTAGAAAGCCACGGAAAAAGAGATAAAGTTAAAGCCAGTTTTAGAGGTTATCATTCAACTGTGGACCACCTTATCATGTTTAGGATCATTGCAGAGGAGTGTCACAACAATAAAACCAATATCCTTTGTTGTTTCGTTGACTTTAAGAAATTGTTTAACATTGTTTCTAGGACAAACCTTTGGAATAGGTTAGAAGAGATAAAAGTTCCCTTCAGGATGAGAGTTGAGAGTTGCGGTAAGGTTGTATGAGAACTTTATTTCCAAGTTTAGGAGCATTGAAGGTTGGTCAGAAGAAATAACTACAATAGAGGATTCAAGAAA
This sequence comes from Picea sitchensis, assembly GCA_010110895.2. Taxonomy (NCBI): domain Eukaryota; kingdom Viridiplantae; phylum Streptophyta; class Pinopsida; order Pinales; family Pinaceae; genus Picea; species Picea sitchensis. The sequence continues at coordinate 23,193 of SNQJ01S0137501.1, read as the reverse complement.
GGTTTTCTCCTATCCCCTACCCTTTTTGGCATTTGCATTGACAAGTTAGAACATTATTTGGAAGCTGTAGGTTGTGTTGGACCAAATCTTCCTCAATGGCTTCTGCTCTAGTACAGGTATGACTATAAACACTAACAAAATGAAGGTTATGATCATTAAATCCAACAAGATCACCTACGATACTTTTGTATATGACAACAATATCTTGGAGGAAGTGTCTTTGTACAAGTATCTTGGAATTGATATTTATCACAATATCAATTGGAACCATAGCATTGAGAAAATGATAAATGGACGGTGGAAAGCTTATCATGGGCTTGAAATTAATTTAATTGTAAATTAGCATACCTTTGGCTATGGGATAATAAAAATCTCCTCTTTGAGACTATTTTCACTCCTATTATATTACATGGATGTGAATTTTTGGGATGCAGTATCTCTCAAGAATCCTGGAGAAATATAGAGCAGATCCAAAAGAATTGTATAACTTATAATCTCAAAATTAAGGGAAATATTGATCCAAATGGATATTGGTGGCCACCCACCTATTCCAACTAGCTCCTCGTGTCCGTTTTTTTTCATCACGTCTTTTGTATTGCTTTATAATTGTGAGTTATACACTTTTGGGGTTGTATAAATGCTCACACATTCTCTAGGTGGATACAGGTGGCCTCTCGCCTAATCCAGTTGGCCTATTTTGTATGTTTTCATGTCATCACATCTTAGTGTAATTTCAGGGTTGTTTTAGGGCCCTAAACATTGTTTTTTTGTCTCACCAAAGTCAGACTGTAGACGGAGTTAGAGTCTGACGGAGGAATGTGTAGTTCTGTGAAAGACCTTTCCAATGGGCTCTCACGCGCCTAAAATGGAGGTCATATGTAAAATTTATGACCCTAGGAATTTGAGGTACCAAATTACACCAACTTACCCATAGGGTCCACATGAATTTTGGCGTTTCACCTTCTATGGTTAGGTTTTTGGATGTCTAGGGTTTTGGAATTCATGAGTAATATAAAAAGGGATGATGGAACCTCATTGTAATCGATTATTCTCAGACAGATGCGCGTAGCAGCCACATCTCTTCTCAGAGATAACTACCACCATTCGAGAAATTTTCAGTTCTGCACTTTTACAGTTTCAACCTATTTCATTATTCAATAGAAGATAGTGTTCACTGAATATTTGTGTTATTCTTCCTATCTCTGTGTTTATGGTATTCAGTATGTAATCAGTTCGTTCCTCTCCTAAACCCAGATCAGTGGTATCAGAGCGTTCTCATCTTCATTTATTTTTCTTCATGCATGTCCCCGACAAGGTCTGGGTACAAGAAGTTGGGACTCAAACCAATCGAGCCATTACCAGATTGGTTGTGCCGAGCTCGAAAACAACCCATGGGATATGAAAAGAAAGATGATGGAGCAGGAGATCCTATTAAAATGTTGCTCGAGGAATCCCTCGCATGACAAAGGAATGAAATCATGGAAAAATTCATGCATATCCTTCGATGGTTTCCCACGGGAGAAGCATCTTCATCAGGCGGCCATGCAACCCCCTTCAAGGTATAGGTAAATTTTTATATTCCATTATTTGAAGGACTGATAGATGAAAATGTTGTAGATAAATGGTTAAATCTGCTTGAATGATATTTTTCGGTCCAAAATTTTTCCAATCGGGAAAATATCACTTTTGCAGTCCTCAAGGTCATTCCCCATGTTAAATACTGGTGGGATACCTACTCTGAGCAAAGGGTTGTGGAGGAATCTATAATTTTTGTGGTGGCCCCTACATGGGATTCCTTTCGGGACACCATTAAAGAACAATACTACCCTTTTAGAAGCTACAAAGAATAGTGCACGAGATGGACCACCCTACGTAAAGAAAGGGACCAGACAGTACCAGACTTCACCAATATTTTCCATACCCTCCGCACCAAATTGGGTATCAAATATTTTGAGCGTCATCTGGTGCTCAAATATTGCAGTTGTTTGCATAGATACATTCAAATAGAAATGGATTTCCTGGACATCGCCTCATTGGGCACAACTTACAGATACACTTTCAAGATCGAGCATAAATTTAAGCAGAAACGGTGAGATTTTGGATCTGCAAACCCCTCATAGCTAAAGCAGGGAAAAGGAAACCCTAACCCACACAACAGGGGACCAAGTCATGATGGTCGCTCTCAGGACAATCCTTCCAAGTCACAACACAAGAAGGGAAACAAGAATATGAATAAGGACACGGGAAAATGGTGTGAGTACCATAAAATTCCTTGGCACAACATCGACGAATGTCGCTCCAAGCAATCCCTCGTGGCCGAGATGAAGGCTTCTGAGTCAGAGGTCGATTCTGATTCCGAGTCAAATCCTGAAGGAGGGAATCATATTATCGATGTTGAACCCATTGCCACAGTCACTACCACCAAAGTTCGGCCAAGCGAGCCAGTAGAACCAGAGGAAGGGGAACGCCTCTTTCACTCATAGATGTGGGTCAAGGGGGCTTCAATTCACTTCATTGTCGACAATGGTAGTCAGAAGAACCTAATTTCAGTAGAGGTCTTCAAGCAACTGAACCTGCCAACGACACCACACCCGAAACCCTACACCATCGATTGGCTTCGTCAAGGAAGTGATCTTTGTGTCATCCAATGGTGTCATATGTCCTACGACATCAAGCCTTTCAAAGACGAGGTGGTGTGTGATATTGCTCGCCTCGAATTCTGTGATGTTATTTTAGGAAAACCATATTTGTGGAAGCGTCATGTTGTGTATGAGTCTAGACCCCGCAGTGTTATTATTACTTTGGGTAGACAATTGTACAGGATCCTAGAGGTGGCACCGCCTACTGTTATTTCTTTAATCTCTGCTAAGAAATGCAGTAAGGTCATTTCACAGACCGGGAAGTTCATCTTCTTTGTGATCCATGCTCATACTAAGTAGAAGGTTGTTGCCACATCTGTGGCCTCTACACAACATCTCTCTTTTCATCAGAAGAAAGTGGGCGGGATCATGAAAGAATACAAAGACATCTTCGTCTCACCTACAGGGGTACCGACACACTGCCAAGTCAAGCATTCAATTGATCTGACCCTCGGCGCACCTCTACCTAATGGACCAGTCTATCGGCGCTCGTTGATGGATAATGATGAAATCAGGCGTCAGATCCAATAGCTTCTTCAAAAGGGGCACAGCAGACGTAGCTCCTCCCCTTGCAGACGCCCGATTATACTGGTGCAGAAGAAGTATGGGACTTGGTGACTCTGCATTGATTATAGATCCTTAGACAAAATCACAGTTAGGAACCGCTATCCCATTCCCAGGATTGATGAACTTCTTGATCAACTCAAGGGGGAAAAATTCTTTAGCAATATTAACCTGATTTATGGCTACCACCAGGTTCCCATCGAACCAACAGATGTCTGGAAGACAACCTTCAAGTATAAGGAAGGTATCTATGAATGGATAGTCATGCCCTTTGGCTTAACAAATTCACCAGCCACTTTCATGAGGTTGATAGATGATGTATTGAGACCCTTCACCAACTCCTTTGTGGTATTATATTTGGATGACATCCTCATCTTCAACAGAACGTGGGAGGAGCACATGCGGCATATTCAATAGGTTTTGAGCACTCTGCAGCAGCAAAATCTTTATGCCAACTTGGAAAACTAATATTTTTGCCATGAACAAGGTCCAATACCTGGGCTACATTGTTGATGAGAATGGGGTACATGTTGATCCAACTAAGATCCAAGTCATCCGTGACTGTCCAACCCCGACCACATTGACCGAGCTTCGGAGCTTCTTAGGACTCGCCAATTTTTATTGACAGATCGTGTTGGGATTCTCCCATATTGCCCTGGCCCTCATATAGGTGATCAAGGGTGGTGGTAGGGCCAAGGTCGTGTGGGGGAAGGAGAAACAATGAGCATTCAAAGATCTGAAACATCATTTGTGCTCAACGCTAGTACTCTCCTTGCCTGATCTACAACAACCATTCAAGATTGAGACTGATGCATTTGACTATGTTGTGGGTGCAATTCTCACTCAACATGGGAATCTGGTGGTATACCATAGTGAGACACTCTTCGATACTATCTGTAAATACCCCACCTATGACAAGGAAATGTATTCCATTGTACAAGCCTATCGTCAATGGAAACATTACATTCTAGGCACAGAGACAATCATACACACTGATCACAAGCCTCTGTAGTTCATACAGACACAGGGGAAACTGCAGAATCACCTCCATCAGAAGTGGTCCACCTACCTACAACAGTTCCATATCAACATCAAGTATAAGACATGTATCTCCAATCGTGTCACTGACTACCTTAATCGTCCTCCTGTGGCTGCACTCACCAATGTGCTCCATTCTTGTGGACATGAAACATCGAAGTGGCCCCAACTTTAAAAGCAAGATCCAGACTTTGCCACCACATATAAGCTCTTGGGTACATGTGCCACCGTCACTAATTTTCACATTCAGGAAGGACTCTTATGACACCTGGGCCATCTCTATGTTCCTACAAGAGAGCGTGCAAAGTTGATTTGGGAAGCCCACTACAGTCAGGTGGCAGGACATTTTGGTGTAGAGAAAACTGTGGTCGTCCTTCATAAAAAAATTCATTGTCCAAAACTTTGAAAGGATGTCAGAAAGTATATTAGATCTTGCACTGCATGCGTCATTGCCAAGTTGACCATCAAGAAGCAAGGATTATACACCCCTCTTCCTATTCCTTAGAAACTGTGGGAATCCATCTCCATGGATTGCATGTCTGGTTTTCCATCCACCAAGCATGGAAATGACTATGTGTTTTTGGTCATTGATCAGTTTTCGAAGATGGCCATCTTCACATCCTGTAAGAATAATGTCACATCGAAAGATACTGCCAAGCTCTTCTTCGAACGCATTTTGGTTCACTTTGGAATACCACAGACCATCATCTCCGACCGAGACATCAGGTTACTCAGCACCTTTTGGTCGAGTCTCTGGTCTCTATTGGACACCAAGCTCACAAAATCCACTTCGTTCCACCCCTAAACCGATGGCCAAACCAAGGTCGTCAATCAAATGATTGTGCACATCTCGCGCATGTAAAATTCTAAGCATCCCCGTACATGGGACGAGAGTCTCCCATTTGTCCAACATAGTTACAACATGGATCTCCATAGTTCCACCAACAAAAGCCCATTTCAGGTAGGTCTGGGATTCCAACCCTTGGGACCCATTGATGTTGCACTTCTTCTTGCCACCGCACATACAGACTCTTCCCCTGATCAGTCTGTGATCAACAAAGCCACTAGATTCATTGAGCGAATTCATCACATTTGCCAACAGGTCCAAGAGATTTTGAAGAAATCCAATGCTAAGTAAAAGAAGTGCCATGATAAACATAAGGTACCACACTAGTTTCAGGTTGGAAACAAAGTTTGGTTACATTTGCAGAAGGAGCATCTCACCAGGCCCCATCGGAAGCTTCGGCCACTTCGTTATGGGCCTTACACTATCACCAAGGTTGTGGGTAGCAATGATTTTGAGCTCAACACCTCACCCTTCCTTGGTATGCATCCAATATTCAATGTGGACCTCCTTCGGCCATATTTTCCACCATTATTGGACACCTTTGAGATCGTTGAACAATTGACACCAATAGAGATTAAACCTGACTGCATGGAACAAGCATCCACCGATCAGATAGTGGACACACAGGTCAAGGGAACTCACCAGTAGTAGATCCATATTTATCGGGTTGTCAAGGTAGGGCAACTCCTACACCAAGGAAAGTGGCTCACCTGGGGCCAAATCCAGCAGAAGTTTCCTCACCCGATTGGGGAAATCAACACAATGGATACCATTGCTACCTACAAGGGGAGGATTGATCTAGATGGGTATTGGTGTCCACCCACCTATTCCAACTGGCTCCTCGTGTCCATTTTTGTTCAGCACATTTTTCTGTACTGCTTTATAATTGTGAGTTCCACACTTCTGGGGTTGCCTGAAGCCTCACACATTCTCTAGGTAGATACAATCCAAATGGCCTATTTTGTATGTTTTCATGTCAGCGCATCTTGTTGTACTTTCAGGGTTGTTTTGGGGCCTTAAACATTGTTTTTTTGGATCACCACAGTCAGACTGTAGACAAAGTCACAGTCTGGCAGCAGAATGTGTAGCTCTCTGAAATACCTTTCCAATGGGCTATCATGGGCTTAAAACGAAGGTCGTATGCAAAATTTATGGCCCTAGGAAGTCGAGGTACCAAATTACACCAACTTACCCATAGGGCCCACATGACTTTTGGCGTTTCACCTTCTAGGGTTAGGTTTTTGGATGTCTAGGGTTTTGTCATTCATGAGTAATATGAAAAGGGTCGATGGAGCCTCATTGTAATCCATTATGCTCAGACGGATGCGCGTAGAATCCACATCTCTTCTCAAAGATAGATACCACCATTCGAGCAAGTTTCAGTTCTGCAGTTTTATAGTTTCATCCTATTTCATTATTTAATAGAAGATATTGTTCACTGAATATATGTGTTAGTCTTCCTATCTTTATGTTTATGGTATTCAATCTGTAATCAGTTCGTGTATCTCCTAAATTCGGATCAAATACACCCTATCCTATCCTCCTCATAGAAGCAAGCATTTCCCCCATTGAGAGTACAACTATGATTAAGCACTTAATGTACAAGAACAAGATAAACAACATGCATGACAAGAGGCTCCCCAAAATTGCTTCAAACTCTAGCCAATATCACCAAGAGTTCAAACGAGAATGGCATAATAATTCCAAGTCTCGGCTAAATCAATGGGGAATAAAAGAAGAATTTATTTTGCAAAATACCGATGATATTAAAAATATTGCACAAGTTAAATTTAAGGAGAATCTATGGTGTGATAAAGAATTAGAGGATAAACTAGAATTAAGATATTTTAAGGAGGTGGTTAACCCTAATCTTGAAGATCAAAAGTATCTCTCTACTTTGACTAACGTAAAGAAGATAATCAATATTGATAAAACAAGAACTAATTCTCATGAGTTGCACAGTGAAACTAGGTGTTGCGAAATCCCTAAAACACCATGGTAGGAAAGAATATGTCACCTTTGTGACAACAAGAGGGCTGAAGATGAAAAGCATTTTCTTCTAGATTTCCCTATGTATACCCAAATTCGATCTCAATTTAAAAATATTTGTCACAATATCGACCTTCCTAACCGTCTAAGTCATCAAAAATTTAATGATCTTGGAATGCTTCTCTTAATGCTTTTCAACCATCAAAATAACATTTTAAAGAAATCCAAGTAATCTCTTACTTTTCTTAAGGTCTGATAGACCAATTTTGATCTCAATCGATGTTAACCATTATTATAGACTTAAATTAACTAGTTTTAAGGTGGAAATCAATAAGAGATCATGAATTTAAATCTAATAGAGTTTTTTTTGGATGGTAGAGTCTATTTAAATACAACTAGATTTGAATGTGAGGAAGGTCAATGCAGAAATGTGAGGAAGCACCTAAATGATTTCTCATACCACAATAAAGCTAATTCAATTATTTTAGGCCAATAACATGTGGATGTTAGGTTTGAATGAATTTATTTCATGATCATTTAATATAAGACTGATAACCAAACTAGTAAAAAATTCCTTACTCTTCACCATTATATCGAACTATTTTAAATTCTTTTTTAAATATATGTGTTTTATTTTTATTTTTTAAACCACCAATAAAAAAATTATTTTTTCATTTTTTTAAACTCAAATCAATAAGACAACAATCATTATATTTATATGTCATAAATAAGCATAAAATATGAATTGTTATTAGTATTTGATAGGTATATAATAGTAAGAAATGTATATGTTTATGTAAAGTTGTAATATAAAGATCTATGGATTTATGTTGTGGTATTTTTTTAATCTATTATGAGTATTTCATTAAAGGTCCATTTTATTATATTTATTTGTTATAATTAAATTCTTTGTTACTAGTTCGTAGTTTGTTTCATTGTAACAAGTTTAAGTCTTTAAATAAGAAATACCTTTTTACCCTTTTTCTTAGTCAAACATTTGGAATCTTATCAACTACATTGTTAGTGTTGCATGATTAAAAAAAATAAGGTTAAGAAATCATAATTATGGAAAAACTTTGTATTGAATTAGATACCAACATGTCAATCTCTTCATCAAATCACAAAACTCCATATAAAATTAAAGTCCAACATGTTAAGTTATGCCAAACATTTTTTTTCAATAAAAACACAAATAAACAATTATAAAAGACCAATTATAA
>SNQJ01S0137501.1:0-14738 GCA_010110895.2 Picea sitchensis | reverse complement strand
GCTCTTAGGTTCAAAACCATTTGGATCTCCATGATGTATTTTGATTACCAATATAAGGTTCTAACACCATTTTTTTTTTAAATTTTGTTCATGGTCTTCCAAAACTAATTTACCCAAGTTTATTATCATTTATTTTGACTCCAAAAAAATAAGACGCATTTCTAATCTTTTTCCCTAAAATGGAATTTTCCTTTTTGGGTTTATTATGAAATAAAATGCTTAATAATGAGTTTGAAAATGAAAAATGGAGTTATCCTTTTTAGGTTTATTATGAAATAAAATGCTTAATAATGAGTTTGAACATGAATTTGTTCAAAGGTCTTTAGACAACGATGTTTGATCTGCATTTTGTTGTTTTTTGTGTAGCTTTTTCTTAAAACTCATCGATGTGTAATGGCTTTAATGATGAGTCTTTATTATTTTCCATTAAGATTTTCATGCATGAATAATTAGTATATAAGTATGAAATCTAAATTGTATTTGTAGAATATTAAAAAAGAGATTTGTTTAATCTAATATTTAAATTAAAATTATATAATTTTGTGATTAATTTAATTAATGTGTACTTATTAAAATATTTTTAGTGTGTATATTTCATAATTTTATGATTAATCTAATTTTTTATACTTAACATATTTTTATGTTCATGTAGTATAATTTATTTATACTTACCATATTCATGTTCATGTAGTACCCGAAGAATAAAATAAATAAGACTTTAAAAGTTCTCATTAATAATATTTTCTATTAATCCTTATTATTTAAGCATTTTAAGAAAACAATATTCAACAAAAACAAAGATGTTAAATTCTTCCTTCATGTCTGTGTACTTTAATTCTCTAAACTAGTAGATTTAGTCAAAAAGTTGTTAATGTTTAAGCTTATTATTATAGATTTCACAGATAACAAATAACATAAGACAAGATCAATCGAAATACACAATCACAAGAGACACAACATTTATCCTCGAAACCCTCTAGGGGAAGAAACCCACGAAAACTTCCTTATTGTAGATAACCAATACAATGCCAAAACTTTAAGCAAATACGTAAAGTCCTCCTAAAGATGTGCCTCTCCAACAACCCTCAAATCCTTGTCTTCAAAATGAACAAGTGAGTAGGTGTCTAAGTGAGGTCACTAGCCTCCTTTATTTATACAAATCAATACTACGTAAAGTGTCTCTTCACTCAGTGTATCGACTTTCAAATTAAGTGGTTATAACCACCTTTATTATATTTCGGCCTCTTTGATATATTCTCAATAATTTCTTTTTCCTTTTACTACATTTTACATCTCAACTAATAAAAGGATTTGGTCCCATAATAATACGACATGATCAATCCACTATGGGATTGATCCAATGAATAATATATCAAATAATAATTAAGAATACACTTTGTAGTTACATTATTTTAACACACCCCTTAACAAGAAGGGTGTTCTTCAAACAACATTAGACTTGTGAGAGAGGCCTTTATCATCAACAACATCGTGGAGGAAATCATCATCAATATCATCTTGGAACATTAACTCCATGATGTATAAATCCTCTCACCAAAAGTTTTTCATCGGCAACATCGTTATTCTCAAAGGAATGTAATCATCATCAGATCAATATGTATTAGTATAAAACTAATACATCATCATCACCATAGCACGATATCGCCTCAACAACAGATTGGATTTACGTCACAGTTGTCAACCTGGAAGCATAGTTCTAGTCTTATCTAATAGTCTTGCTTTACGTCACATCAATAAAGCCGGAAGCCGTGATACTGGCCCTACTTTTTTACGCCACAACAATCAAGTTTGAAGTAGGATACTAGACCGCTTTTACATCACAGCTACTCCAAATTGAAGTACGCTAAGTTAGTTTCATCTCATCGCCTTGCTTTACATCACGCTCGTCAATTCGAAGCAAGATGTCTTTCCTTACGTCACAACAATCAAGTCAGCGTATCACTAGACCGGCTTTACGCCATACCGCCGCCGTATTCGTGGGTAATTAGCTCACATCTCATTTTCTTGATTTACGTCACAACCATCTAGTTGGAAACAAGATACTAGACTGGCTTTGTGTCACGCCTGTCAAGTCGAAACTTCACATTCAGTCACATCACATCTTCTTGCTTTACGTCACGACAATAAAGCTGGAAGCAAGATAACGGACTGGCTTTACATCATAGCTACCCAGCCAGAAGCACAGTACTAGCCACATCACATCATCTTGCTTTAAATCACAACAATCAAGCTGGAAGAAAAGTACTAGTCTCATCACATCATCTTGCTTTTCGCCACAACAATAAGGATGGAAGCAAGAGATGTCTCATCACAAATAACTACTCCCCCTTTGAGGAAGGTCCTTTCGCATCATACCAAGATTATCTCAGTGCTCAAATTTTACATGAGATAGAGGTTTGTCAACACATCAACAACCTGCTCATTTAGGCAATGTACTGGAGCTTTAAGTCTTCTCTCTACACCATGTCACGGATGTAATGATATCGATTCTCTATGTGCTTCAATCTATCATATACAAGATTCTATGTCATCTTTATGCATCTCTAGTTGTCACATGATCATGGTTTCTTCCATCTCTAGGTCAAATAGGTCGACGTAACAACTTTTTGAATCCATATAGCTCGCAAATGGGCGTAACATGCAAGAATGTACTGGCTCGGCCGTGGTTGAGAGCAATGTTGATTGCTTCCTACTCTACCATGAGATCATGGATGATCCCAAATTGAAACAACATCCTCAAGTGCTTTTCCCCCGTCAAAACACCTCCCTGCCCAATCTGCATCAAGATATCCACTCAATGTGAAATCATTATCTCCATCATAGTCGATACCACAATCTATTGTACCCTTAATGCACCTCATCACATTTCTTTTGCAGCCACTAGGTGAACATGTCCGGGTTCTGGTAGAATTGACCTTGTACCATAGAAAACAAATGTCTCGGCTCCTGTTCGCTGCACATCAGCTGCATCCACAATTTGTTTTGTACAAAGACAGCATCAATCAGCTCTAATTTTAAGTGTCGACTAGATCAAATTTCGCTTCTATGGGTGTATTCATAGACTTAAAAATTCCAACATGTCGAATCTCTTTAGATTTCGAATGCATACTCGGGATTAAGGAAGATCCTCTCCTGACCGCTTATACCTCAAGACCTAAGAAATGCATTAGGGCCAAGGTCTTTCATTTCACTTCGAGGCAAGTCTCTTCTACATTCGGGGCAGATGAGATTTTCTTCTCTCCAAGAAGAATAAGTCATCCACATATAATAGTATTACCGCTCATTGTTCATGACCTTCAAGTAGAGATTAGAATCTTCTTTAATCTTGGTGGTGCCTAAGTCAAGCCAAGAACCGCTTATACGTGGGCTATACCAAGCTCTAGAGCTTGCTTCAATCCTACATACAAGGCTTTATTCAACTTGCATACATGAGACTTCCTATTTTCAACTTTTAAATAATTTGAGGTTGCTCTATATAAAATTCTTCATGACACCATTTAGGGAAAGCTTATGTCCATCCGTGTAACTCTAATTCTTCTTAGCTGCAAGGGATATGATGATTTTGATCAAAGTTCATCCGCTACAGGAGGAATGTCTCTTCATAGTCAATGCCTTTTGAGAAAATACACGAAGGAAATCTTGCTTTATACTTCAACACTTCGATCAACAACATGTTTTATTTTGAAGAGCCATTTGGAGGATACCATCTCTTTACTCTTCGGTCCGAACTATTTCCCATACTTCGCTCTTTATTATGGATTGGTATTCCTCTACATGGCATCTGCCCATTCCTCCAATAGCTTCCTCAAAGCAGGTGGCTCCTCCTCTAGAAGATCACACGTCGATAGCTAGAGAATGGCTTTGGTCCTTTCAATTGCCTTCAGAATCTTCTTCTGGAACACCATATTTCTCTCTCCATCTTGAATAAGATCTCTAGCCCAAGCTTCAGTTTTCTATGGAGGATCGTCATCTGAGGAGGTGCTTAAACTTCTAATCTATCATGGTCTTCTATAATTTCATCATCAAGGGAAGTTACAAATTCCATCACTGGTTCAGTAGCTCTGGGAAACTCCCTCACTAATTCTGCAATTCTTGGAGCTACAGGTTCCTCTTCAAATACCTCTCAAGCTGGCATATTCTCGATTTATTAAGCATTGCATATTCATCAAAGGTCACATCCTTGTTGATTTCAATGTGATGTTGACATAGTATATAGATTCCAAGGGGTCTTGAGACCCCACAGATCCCACAAATATTCCCTTCTTTCCTCGGTTCAAGCTTGTTTCTTCTTTGGTATATGAATAAATATTGCAGCCAAATATTTTGAGATGGCTTTACCTCTAGTTTCTTTCCGGTAAACATCTCTTTCCGTATTGGAGCCCAAGTGCACTATGGGATAATCGTTCTGCACATATACAACCGCCATTGCTGCTTCTTCCCACAAGCACATAGGAGGAAGATCTTGATCATGGATCATAGTCTTCACAACTTCCATTATCGCTCGTTTTGTTCAGTTAATAACCGCTGCTGGGGATTATAGGAGTAGTGAGTTCCCTCTGATCCCAACAAATATCTTTGCAGAAGTTCACAAAACTCTTTTGAGGTATATTCTCCTCCACATTCCACCGAGTATCTTAATCTTTCTTTAGAAATAACATTCTCATCAAGGATTTGAATTCCTTGAAGTTGCTGAATACTTCATCTTTAGATTTCAAAAAATATACCCAGTGTCTTATTTAGAATAATCATCAATAAATGATACATAATATACATACCATTAATGGAGGATGATGGCATTAAATACATACATATGAATGAATGAGCTCTAGGACTCCTTCAGCTTTGCTGTCTCTCTTCGGAAAATGGTTCTTTATGTTCTTCCTTTGTGCACATCCATTGCAGACGCCTCTATGGTCACCTTTGAGTTCCTTCCGTAAAGTCAGTGACCGTCTTTCATATGTATGGTAGTGCCTTAGATGTGAGCCAATCTTCTATGCCAAAGTTCATGAGTTTTCAATGGCGTGGGTCATATCAGCCTCCTCGAAAGTGAATCCCTCTTTAGTTTATACAAGCCATTTCTTTCACTTCCAATGATGATTGCTTCATGTAAGGTTTCTCCTTTAGCACGCTTCCTTCTCTAACCTCTTCACTATAGCTTCCTCAGAGCATACTGCGGACCGGAGGTCAACAAACAACAAGCAAGAATAATATCCTCGATAATATAAAGCAATAGCACTAATAATCATCACAATAACTCCTTTAGAGCTATCACTTCAATTTATCCGGCAAAGATTAAAGGTAAGGAATACAATACAAAATGAGGTCAACACTCTCATAGTGTTGTGATCAAACATTCTTCCATGGAAACTTTTCTGGAACTACCATGAGGTTTCTCCTAGAGGGAGGTGTTAGTTGTAATGTGCAGCATTTGTTTCTATATGCCTGTACATGCTATCAAGTATAATAATACTTTACAAAGACTGATATCTCAACTATAGTCATCAACTGTCATGTAAGTTTCTTCTGAATCAACTTGATTAATCAAAACCGAGCCTTGTCCTCGAATGAGTGCTTTCTTCCAAGTCTCCCTTCACTCAAGATGACAAGTGCTTTCTTCAACCCGCCTTCGTACCAAGACAATACACTATCTTGACAGAAGGTTGGGTTAGAGGATGTTTTATGATCATTCAAATTTTAATCCATCTAATACCACCTTGACTCGTAAAAGGTTGGAATGATGCAACATTGATCAATATAAATGGATGCATAATGTATCAATCACACTGGGTTGCATCAGTCTCTCTAAATGTGTTGGATCTTGAGATCCTTTTGGATCTATGGAAAGATCCCTCTCCAAATACTCTTTTAAAGTTTAACCATTTAGACATGTGTGAGTACAAACCGAGAAGCATTTGCGTGGTGGTACTATTTGCTGACCTAATCATTACCAACTCTTTAAAAAAACTTCAAGGGTAACTACAACTAGTACTACAACTAATAGTTCAACTGATACTGCAACTACAAATGCAACTGCAACTTAGGGTTTTATGAGGAAACCCTAATTTTCAAACTTCAAATTTTGAATTCCGATCTAGGGGATAGATGTGTTGGGTTGAGGCGAGTTTGTTGGTGCAGTCAGATTTTCAAAATCCAACTTTTACCTCAAACTTGATCCATGGATTTCTTATGGACCGGTGCTTCTCGTTTTCTGGTACTTTGGTACTCTCGTACTTCTCGTACTGTTTTCTGGTACTTTGCAAAACTAGGGTTTCACTTTCCTGAGAATCTAGCCAATCAAAAAGGTGCAATCAAGGTGCCAAAATGATCCTTAGAGGACACACTTTTCTATATGGTTTTAGGGCTGAAATACCTCACCAACAAAGACCTAATTTGCATGTACGACAACAAGGATGTTTTTCACTTTCTCTTGTGAAAAGATGCTCTCTTCAGCCTGGCTTTGATACCATGTTAATGTTTAATCCATTATTATAGTTCTTTTCATTTCAATAGATAACAACATAAGACAAGATCACTAAGAAATACAAAATCACAAGAGACACAACATTTATCCCTGGAAACCCTCTAGGGGAAGAAAACCTAGCAAACTTCCCTTATTATAGATAGCCAATACAATGCCAAGAGATAACTTAAGCATATACAGAAAGTCCTCTCCCTGGAAATATGCTCTCTCTCTCTTCCAGCTTGCAGCTCTGAAACTTATCTCTCAAATGTGAAGTGAGTGTGTGTCTAAGTGAGGCACTAGCCTCCTATTTAAGGCACAAATTCGCATGTATGTTCTTCACGGGCAGGCCAACTTTCAAACCTGGTGGTTATAACCACCTTTATTATATTTCGGGGCCCTTTGATATATTATGGGCCCGACTTCTTATTTTTCCTTTACCACATTATGACCAACCACAAAGGATTTGGTCCCATATTTTATTTACATGATCAATCCACAATGGAGATTGATCCAATGGATAATATATTAAATAATAAATAAGAATATACTTTGCGCCACATTATTTAAATAAAAGTGACTCCTCTATAGTTGGAGGCAAAATTCCCTCCATTGCTTTCTCTATGCTAAAAATACCCAAATGAAGATTTATAGCTTGTTTGGATAATTCACCTACCTTGGTTGGATAAGATGAAAAAAAATCTTTAAAAAAATTAACTCATTGACTCTTTCCATTATTAGAAGAAGTAAGTTTTCTAAATTTCTATTTTCATTTTCCCAATCTATGACTAGTTTAGAATGCTCCAAGATATGAATACGTTGTACCATTTTTAGAGGCTTGTCTCGTTGGTATCCATAGAGAAAAAAATCCCTCACTATTGTATGTTCCTCCCCCCAAATAAACGTTTTATGAAAATTTGTAATTTTCGTTTAGAAATAAAACACTGTCATCTCCACAAATTCTAGGAGATCCGTGTATTGCACCATTAAAGAATCCCCATGCCTCATGTTTATCTATTTCAATATTTTTCAATATTCTTGGTCTCTTTACTTTACTAGGTTTCCACATGTAACGTCCCTCAAGCAGTTAAGACAACAAAGCGACAAACATTAGGTAATTTTTATTTTTATTTTGGAATTAGGATAATAGAATCATCACACAATTTTATAGCATTTCAAGCGACACATCAACAAAATCAATAATGACACAAAGCCAATGTATTGACATAAATAACAACAACACGTGATCAACACATAAACATAACAGTGACGCTGTTCCATACATCACTTATCAACTCAAGAGACAAAAATATAAATAATGATCATCCATGTCGTTGAATATAAAATAACTACCCGCCAAACCTATCCTACAAGATGTTAGGACCTCTAGGATACATAAGAAATGCTCAAGCCTGTGGATTCCTCCGACACTTTGGACCACTTAAGGTCCTTTGTGGTTATGATCAAGTTATGAGGGAAATGTTGAGGTGTCTAAATGTCACTTACTACACCAAGCCAAACTAACCAGATCAACAAATCAATATTAATTATCATGCATTCAAAGAGTTGCAGGGAAATTCTACCACGTAACATACATTAATTAATTACCACCACTACCTAACAAACATGCACAATAGTCCACACACACATATCATAAAATAATTGATTGACGCAATTTCTGTCTATGATGCATTCCAACAACAATGAGTATCTTAAGAAAAAATCTATCATAAAAATACGCCAAATTAAATATACTTGAAAAGAATTTTCTAACACTTATGCCACATAATTTCAATCACCTAATTCTATGGACATTCCTTCACTACTTTCTAAGTTGTGAGGATAACGAAGACATTAAAATATATTCGTTATGATGTCTAAGACTCCACAATTACCTCAAGAACCTTTAAAACAAACAATTACACCATAAGTCAATTTTCATAATTCCATTTTCAATCAAGCTATGATTGACATTATAATATTTATAAATCAATGAACATTCTATTACACTAAAATCATTGAGACTTTAAACTTAGGACAACCATTTAATATAAATTATTTGATCTCTTAACTCCATTTTTCTTGCTCACTCATTAATAGAAACTATTACTCATGACCCTTTTTGTCTAATCATCATATTAGTCTTATATGGGGTTTACAATGAGAAAATTTGCATTAGGGTTCAAGGTGTGGTGATAGGGTTAAAGGGAGTCTTAGCATTGGGCGGACACTAAATTGGGATGGATTTAGAGCAACATTCGAGCATATAACTCAGATTTACAGTCAAGGAAGGGATTTCGTCTTGAATAAAACGCAGAAGGACGAAAGGAAATTGTTGGTAGCCAAGTAAAGGGAATTCGTGATAATAGGAACATACCTAAAGGATTGCGCAGGGTCAATATAAATTTGTTGGAAGACTTTAAAAAGAAACTTCGTGGTAAGGGATCAAACATTAAGGCTTGCGCAGTCAATAAACGCCATGCAGAACCAACAACAATTTATGATTATGCAGGTCATGAGAGATACAGACCTGGATTCAACTCGGACCAAACTGGTTTTTTATGACATGAAAAGTTCTCTTGAAAACCCACTATTAATTAAGAGTCAAGTAATATGGTTTTGAGCATAACTAATCTGAAATCATCGGCCCATAGACACATAACTAGGAACGGATTGGTATCTAAATCAATTTCCAAAAAATTATAGAAAGAGCTGTAAGTTCAGACCTATCGTTCTTTAGGGTATGGGAAAAATTAGTCGTTGAATATTGTTGACAAATTTAACCCGCTTAAGGGTTTATTCTATTGCTTTCAGGGTTCATTGCCCTCTTGAATCTCAAAAAACACAACATGATCTACAATATTTAAACAAAAAACTATGATGTTGTAAAATAAAACCTTGGTGGATTTAAAAATAAATACAAACATATAAACATAATCATCTTATGAGACATTTCTTTGTTAAAGGAATCGATATAATATACTGATTTAATTAAAATCTCTGGTATGCCATCACTAGCAACCATTAAATCATTTGAGAAATCAAGATAACACAATTATCAAAAACTCGTCTTCTGGGTTTCATTAAAACTATCAAGGACTGGTCAAATTCAAGTTTATAATTACAATTAGTTTACGATGAATTTACAAGAACTCACTATACAAATTAAATTTTAATGCAATTTCAATTTCATAAAATAATACCGTAACCAATGATGAAGATGGGCTTGGAAATGATCTCTGTAACTGGCGCTCCTTCTGATAACCCACTTGATAATCGTTGAGACCTCACTCCAGCACTTCCTCTACCATTAGATACTCTTCTTCCCCCTTAGCCCCAAGAGATTAGTGTACACACACACAACTGTAATACTCTTAGCCCCAAGCTTGTCTCAAGTAAGGAAAAACCACCTTCACTCTTTCTGTCGGTATCCCAACTCTCACAAGTAAACTAGTCGTACTCTTTAAAAGCATAACTTTACTCATAACCAGTGTGCTCATTTACTCATCTAGGCCATTTTTCATAGAATTTCCCCCACGACACATCCCCTTGCACAATTAATGTGTTTTAATTAACAATTTAGAATTATTTCTCCTTTACACTTGTCACCCCTTCTCTTAGTTGCACAAGTAAATACAAAATTTACCTTTAATTAAATTCAATTCTCATCTTCACCTTTCCTAAAAGCCCTAGTTCCCTTTATTCCCTTATTCCCAATTCCAATTAATGGTTGGTGCCTTAATAAATCTGAGTTGAGTTAAAAATAGGATTCTTGTCTAATTAGACTAGTGTTAACTATACTCTAGATTCCTTTCTATGAGTACACACATCCATTTACACTTTTATTCCTTTCTTATCTTTAAATTCCAATTTTGTATCAAGACATGTGTATTATATTAATTCCTTAGATTTATTTCATCTTCCTTAATTTCTTAAATTGATTTTTAATTCTTCCTATTTTTATTTTATTTATAATTTAGTTTTAGTATTCTCACCAAACTCTAGACTTAGGCTTTAATTTTTAATAGGTTTAGACTTTCATTTGGGGATTCATAATTAATAGTTTAAATCTTTAATTAATTAATTAACGCCAACAATGCTTTAAATATTTTAATGGTTTAATTATTCGCTCAAGGTTTCTAGGCCACCTAGATTCATTGACTCGAAGTTTTATTTCCGCAATGTGCCCTTCATGCACTCTATGCTCCAAGGGTGCAACTCGCCTTTGACTCAAATTTTAATTATGTGGTACCCTTCAGGATGCACCTCGCGCTCCAAGGGTGCCACTCACCTTTGACTAGTTTTGGTACTTTTCCAACCCTTTGGAGTCAACACTCCATTCGAAAATCTTTGTGAGAGACTAAGGGCCTTAAGGAATAAGGAATCATTCTATTGCACTCTTAGAAATATTTGTGAGTTTATTGTCTCAATCTTCCCTCACAACACGGGCCTCTCGAACTAGGTAATCATTAACCTACAATTCGCCACGACGGAGTGCTAGTAGGTTGTGATGTGGACTCTTCCACACCTCTCCCTCAATATCCGGTCTATGCATGGCCTCTTACTCCTTATGTGAGTCGATTAGCAAGCATTCGTCAGACCGCATTCATCAATGAAACACTATCAATTATCCATATACAACATCATAATATAATCCATCATAAGTCACATATGTATAAATGAAATACTAAACCAATACAATCCACTCCTTGACTCAATCCGACCTAAGGAGGTCCACTGATGCCATCAACATCCACAATTTATCAAGTGTCACAACAACATAAAATCATAATCCATCTACATCATCATAAGAATACATAAGCTAAACAAATCACCATGTAGTTTAACCAGATCACTTGCACGCAAATATCCTCAAAAAATAAGTCAATAAAAGCTCTAAGAGTGGGATGTTACACCACACTCCACTATATGCATAGTTGATTTGATGACATACTTGAAAAGGAGGAATCATTTTATTCTAGAACAACATATGGTTTCTTTCCAACCAAGTTTCCCATGCTAAAATAAAAGGAAGAGCCTTATGTTCTTTAACAAATGAATCCTAAACCATATTTCCAACAACTATACTCATAGATTCCCCCTTTCCATTCTCCTTTTTTGTCTAACAAATTTGAAATTTCCCTCCAAACCTATTTTGTATAAGGAAAATGCATTAATCTATGGTCAATGTGTTATTCACTACTTTTACAAAGTATACACCTTCTAGGCCCTTTACAAGAACCCTTCCTCTATTATTCTTAATTTAGAACTTTATTTGACAATGTCAACCACATGAATAACCTAGTTTTTGAAGGAGATTTGATCTTCCACAAGGGTTTCCACCACCACTTCCTTTCACCCTCTTCACCTACCTTTATGCTAGCATGGCATCCTAACTATGCAATGTAATTTCAATAAGATTTGTTTTTATACCATATGATTGCATCCTCTTCCTCCCTTATCCTAATAGTGTTGATTAAGGTTGGTTGTCATTGATGTCAACCCTTGAAGAAAGCCTCGTAGCAAAAAGGTTGGGTAATGGACCCAAGATTGTTTGATTTAAAGATGACTTGTTATTTTCTTATCATGGTTGATAATAATTAGAAATGGATGAACTCCAAAGTGGTCCCCTTATGGTGAAAGCCCTCACGGGAAGATGCTTTGCAGATTGAGTTATCCTAGAAGTATGGTTAGAGAACCCATGCTTATTTATGGAATAATGAGATGAACGCCAGTGAATTTTTCAGTGAAACTATCCTAGATGGATAGTGCTTGTCACGCCATTTCTAATGGTATGTGGAACGTCACATAACTCCTCACGGTTAGAGAGTTATGGCCATGAGAAGTTGGAGAACCCAATTTTTGGTAATGGACCCAAGTTTTTTTGATGGATAATGGTATGAGTTTTGATATATTTTCATTTAATACTATTCTATATGGATAGTACATGTCATTCCATTTTTGGTGTTATGTGGAATGTCACATAACTTCTGATGGTTTGAGAGTTATGGCCTTACGAAGTTGGAGGACCCTCATATGTCATCTAGAAGCCCCAAAAGGTCAAAGTAGTCAAAGTGGTTCAAGAGATTTTAAAAGGTAAATAATAAAGTGAGGTGATGAGTGTACTATAATTCAAAGTGAATACAAAATAAATTAATTCAATAACAAATTTAATGGAGAAATTAGAAGTGGGTTAACCCTAAAATAAAGAAAGTGGGTAAAGTGACCTAAAAGATGTTTTTAAGGAAGCTACTTGAGAGTATAAATAAGAGGAAAGACTCTCTCATTTAAGAAAAACTTGAGCATATTGAATATCTATAGGTGTCTGAGGTAATCAAAGGATATATACACCGAATTTATGAGGAAAGTGAAGAAAAGAAACCCGAAATTCAAGGAAGGATAAATTCTTTTGATGATGTTTTTTAAGGTATGTTTTTTTTTCAGGTCATCTCACCATTTTCGCAATAAATTTTTTTATAGAATGATTTGTACTGTAAAATTTCTATTCCATTGAGAAAACATATCCAAGTATCTATGGTAAAAAATTCAGCTTGTGGGTCGTTTTATTTTTGGAGTTACACTCCGTGGAAAATAAGGTTTGTGGCTAGTCCTGAAACTAGTCAAAAACAGGTGTTTCAGGTAAAAACGTCATAAATTCTTCATAAAAGATCCACATTAAGTAAGACAAAATGTGTTGGTTAGAGTAAAGTTTGTAGTATGTTTTGTAATATTTTTCGATCAATTCAACAAATATTCGGTTTGGGGCACGCTCTACAAGGTCTCTCTCTAGAATAAGTTAGAATTCAACAAGGTGTGTTATTTTAGCCATAACTCCTTTTATGAGAGGTTCCAAGTAGTGACACGTGGAGGAATTGCACAAAACACACTGAATAACATTTTGTATCAGTTTAAGATATTTATTCATTACAGGTACAAAGTTATGATTATTTCAAATTAGGGTTGTTGACTAATCCAAAACTAGTCTTGTGAGACTAAAGAAACATTTGATGAAAATGCTAGTCTCTAGTTGTTAAATTTAAGGAAGGTTTGCAGGTATGTGATCATATATAAAAGGCCTATTATAGAGTTAAAAATAATATTTGGATGATGAAATTGATGAGGGATTTTGGTTGAGGTACAAGTTAGTTACATGCTTGAGACAAGTAGTTGATGATTTGTCACATGCATGAGGTGTATAGTTGATGACGTTCGTACATATTGATGAGTCATAGTTGATGAGTACTTGAAACATGATTGGTACATACTTGGTACATGGTTGGTTGCACTTGTTTATGGTACAAGTTGATTATAGATTGTTTGGTATAGGTTGGTGCATGGTTGATGCACTTGTTTATGGTACAGGTTGATTATAGATTGTTTGGTACAAGTTGGTGCATGGTTGATGAACTTGTTTATGGTACAGGTTGGTGCATGGTTGATGTACTTGTTTATGGTGCAGTTTGATTACAGTTTGAGGTACAGGTTGATGCATGGTTGATGCATGGTTGATGCACTTGTTTATGGTGCAGTTTGATTACAGTTTGAGGTACAGGTTGATGCATGGTTGATGCATGGTTTAGGTTTATTGGTATAGTTTTACAACGGTATATCTCACAGTGATAGTGTGACAGTGGTTCCATCATTCTATTTATACTTTAGAGCAGTTGGACGGGGAAATAATAGGTGGTTGTAGCCACCTTCTGGTTGTAGCGGGAGAACATAAGGGGGTTGTAGTCTCCTTTTGGTTGTAGCCAGAGAATTGGGGAGTTGGAGCTTCCCTCAGGTTGTAGCCTGAGAAACTAGGGGGCTGGATCCTCCTTCCATCTGCAGCTGGAAAACAAAGGAATTTGGTGCTTCCAATGAATGTAATTCTTCAAAACATATAAGAAAAAACATTTTGTGGTTTTCTCCCGATTTGGGTTTCCACGTAAAACACTTGTGTACTATGTATGTGTGTGATTGTTCATTTCTTATTGCTCATTATTGGATAATAATTCTAGATTGATATAACACTTAGATTATTTGAAGAAAAAAGATTGGGAGAAGAAATCGAAGAATCTGTAATTGTTCAAAAGGTACTAATATCTCTTCCTATGAGATTCAACCCTAAGATATCAACACTAGAAGAAATATCGGATCTGAAATCAATAAGCATGGATGAACTGCATGGAATCTTCACAACATATGAAATGAGAATTGAACAGGAAAATCCAGATGTAAAAGAAGCAGCCTTCAAAGCATCCAAAAGATCAAAGAA